>LPNX010917756.1:110896-133174 GCA_001517045.1 Pseudotsuga menziesii | reverse complement strand
ATATATAATTATAATATAATATTGAATATAATATATATATATATAGTACCCCCGACGTACCGAAGTACCCTGTTTCAAAAAGTGCCATACCCGTACCAGTACCCGTCCCCGTACCCACATTTCCTGGCAACATAGGTTGTTACATAGTTTGCCTTCAACTTAACTATGGTATTTTGACATTAAACCAAATGCATTCAAAGTCTTTAGATGATATAATATCATCTCTTTTGGCTGAAGATAAAAGGTTAAAAGAAGGAGATTCAGAAGGTGCTCAGAGCAAAGATTCGACTGGCCTGGGACTGGGCAAGACTCGGTGGCTTGGGAAAGACTTGGCAAAGGCTCAGGAAATACAAAAGAAAAGCTCAAAATATAGAGTCCAGGCAAGTCTTGGCTGAGACTTGTCCGAGTCTAACTGAGCTTTGTCGAGTCTTGGCAAGTCATGTTCTGGGGCAAATATGACGTGAGTACTCAACACAGCTAATAAGACTCGGCAAGACTCGCAAGTCTTGGCCAAGTAAAACTACATTGGGTGCTCTCCATCTAGACAATGCATTACTTACTAAAAATCAAATGAGCAGAAAAACAAGGAAACAAACAGTTAAAGAAGCTCTTGAGTGTTATTATTGCAGAATAATAGCCTATAGGTCACACGTCGTGGAGTTGTAAAATTTGAGCCAATGTTCTTCTAAAAGGAGAGGTTAAAGACAAAGGAAAACAAAATATAGCCTTGACAGCGTAAAAAAATTATAACTGAAGAATCATCCAATCCTAAATGTGAAGTTGAGAAAAAGTGACAACAGAACAAAGGGGATTACTTGTTTTGAATGGTTGAATCTTCCATACACTAGGGAAACCAAGAAGGTTTCACTTAGAATAGATAATGACGGAGTTTGGAAATTCAAGGGTTTTGGGTACTCGAGAAATTAGAAAATTCAGGGATTTGGGAATTCTATCCTTAGAAGTGCAATGAGAGAGCATGATGTAATACTTGCAAGATTCCAGATCTGTAGAGGAGAAAAGTTGCTTAAAGAAAAGTTTTTCTTTTATGTTTTTATAGTTGTTGTCAATCAAGTTTTAGCACCAAGAGGGCGTGTTAGAGCGTGTAAGAGTATAACACTCCAATATGTGTTAATGTAATAAAATGTATAAAGGCATATTACATGTGCCTTTAATATTTAATTATGAGAGGCATTAGTTTAATAGATGTCATAAAGAAAAGGCAGTTAGGTTATGTAAATGCCTACTAGCCAAATAAAAGAGAATTCATGTTGATGTAAACAATGACTCAACCATTAACAAAATTCTTGTTTGTCATATCTTATGTTCTATTTCTTGTATGAAGCATAGTCAATTTTATAACAGCTGCCATAAACAGAACCCATGATTACCAAGCCAATGTCACCAGTTAGGCACAACCATAACAGTCATAAATAAAAAGTACCAATATGACCAGCAAAGAAAGGTAGTAAGTAAAGCCAGCTAGGCCAACCAGGCTGATCACAAGAAGAAGAATTGTAACTTTTCCCATACCATTAAATATCTAAAGACATAAATATGTCAGTTAGAGGATAAAATAATCATCTTGGATCAAGTTTTCTCAACCCTAGAAAAACTAAATTGTAAGAAGATTTCAAGAATAAAACCTGCCTTACACCTTGAGACTAAAACATTTACATTGGTTCACTGAAGAAAAAGGGACTAGATAAGATTCATAAATATGAGTCGCAATGTAGCATCATTAGGGTGTCTTTGTAACTCTGTTATCTCGATTCTCCACAACCCATGTTTTACTTAGTTCTCTATTAACCATGTATTTATTTTAGTAATTGTGATAAGAATGGCATTTTAAGGCTTATGCACATGATTGGTGCACAATGGGTTGTGGCTACTAGCAGATTAGCGCTCAATTTCATGTGAGAGTCGGGTAACCTTGCCTTAGTGTCGGCTCCATTTGAAAGTTAGCTGCTACCAAAAAGTGTCTCCAAAGAAAATAGATGTTATCTGCAACTGATCAGTCACAATCATTGCTGCCACCCAACGATCGTGATGTGGTGTACCATCATTCAGGCTGGTTCACTTATTGGACACAAACTTCATATTATTTCCACAATTTTCATGATTTTTTACTATTGCTTCTGCAAATGATCTATTATCTAGTAATATTATCACTAGTATGCTCTTGTTATTATGAATTGGAGATTCTTGGCATTCAAGATGAATTGGAGATCCTTGGCATTAAAGTAATTTAGGAAATATCCTACGATTGTGTTCCTAGGAACTCATACAGATATCAGTTTCACAAATTGACGGCAGATCAAATTCATTTGAAACAAAAAAAATATATATATTATCCCAAATTGTAACCCCTAGATATTCAAGCTTGAAATTAAGCATTCAGCAGCACATGCATATGAGAATGATTAAGCATACAAGAGAGCATTGACATTGCAACCCATAACTCGTCATTTTCAAGCGACCATGCTCTTAACAAGTGCTTTCTATATTTACTGCATGTGTTTTCCATGAGATCCATGAGTCAACAATTTTCACACAAACGCTGTTAAATGAAGGATCAATGTGATGGTAGAATGGAGTTATGCATTTTTCCTATTACTATACTTCTTCAGATCAACAAAATATGCAATATTTCTTACTATCAAGACTCAACATGAAAGAAATATGTGGAAATCGTATCTCTTTTTGAGATATAGACCACATTAACCATTTTCTGCAGCTCATCAAAAAGGTGGGAGAAGGCTACCACTCATTCTTACAACCGGGACAGGTAGGAACCATGCTGCATTGCAGGCAAAAGAATATGCTAGAGCAGTGACTTGTAGCGAACAAAAATCCAATATCTTTCTAAGTTTGTACTACAATTTGTTTGCCCTACTCTGGATAAAAGCTTGTTCGATTCATCATAATCCACAGATATTTAATAATGAATCTTATTCTTAACATGTTATTGATGATGATGATGGTCTTTATCGTCCACTTTTACCAAATTTGGTCTGTCAAAACCTTATGAGAAAAGATAAGACATAAATTATTTGATTTGCTTTAAAATATTATTCTATGCTCAAAAAGCTTGAAGAGGAGTATGAAGGTTGGAGAGATCAATGTTGAAGCAAAGATTATGGAACTGAAATCTAATATGGGTGAAGGCAGGGCAACAGCTTATTATTATCCTCTGGCACAGCCCCATACAAACACTGATCCGATATGCATCTCAATCTTGCATATCTATAGTTCCAATATTTGATAAACCGACAATCTTGCATATCTATAGTTCCAATATTTGATAAACCGACAATTTGTGTAAACCTGACGTATGCATCTTCTAGATGCACAACGTCAAGGTACATACCAGAATGAGTTTATTTAGGTTTGTGCTGGTGTCCATATCCGATGCACTGTTTATATTCAGTGCACCATTACACACCAGGCACACACTACCAGAATGAGTTTAGTTAGGTTTGTGCTGGTGTCCATATTCAATGGATTTGATGCACTGTCTATATTTAATGCACCATTACACACAGGCACACACTAGGAGTAGTCGTTAGACTACCCCACCCAAGCTGTAGAATGTGCCCAGTTTTATCAATTCAACTAGATTTAATACACAAGCACACACACATGCAGAGTTGATGGATCACCGCCACACCACACGGGCCGTAGAATGCACCTGGCTTCTATTGATTGAGCTAAATTCAATACACCGCTACGCACATGGGCACACCCCCACACCCACCCACACAGAAAGAGTTGATGGATCACTCCCACCTGCGCCCTGGCCGTAGAATGCATCTCAAACTTTTAAATCGTACCAAAAACATATCTCTGATAAAATCTACTGTCCAAATCCCTCCAATAACCATATGCTTCTGCATCAGATCCACTTTTACTAATCAAAGCAGATGACAAAAATCCAATTCAAATAAAAATTGGGTTCACGACAGATTTGAACCAATGACCTCTGTTTGGGAGAACCTGCTGGCTAAACCCAAATTACCATCATTCAAACGCCACACCACCAGAAACCAGAAAAAGTTGAGGAAGAAAAAATGAAGGGAATTCAATTTATTTTCTCTTCAACTCAAAACAGTCAATGGGACTTCCAATATCCATTCTAGAGAACCAAATCAGCCTGGATTTACCCCAACCAGTTGCTATCCATTGCCAAATCAATTGAATATTTGATTATTGACGGAAAAAATGCACGCTCAAAGGACCACATCATATTGAATGCCAGGGAAAAAAATAAAAAATTGTTTTTCAATTATATGAAACCCCATTGCAGCTAAAAAATGTAAAGAAGCCCATGAGCTGAAGAGCTACAGGGGACACTCCACCCAAGCTCCTTATATTCAATCCAGCTATCAAATACTAATCAAAAAATATTTGGGACGTTACCTTGGGGACCGAAATCGACCTGTCAAATTCGCGTCTGCAGACGACTACTCCTGGTACTCAAGTTCACTGTAAGAATGAATCATCGGCGCATGAATATGTAACAGTAGTCTAGAGGGTTATAACGTAATATCCATTCTCCTTCCTACAAAAAACAGAAATTTCAGTCAGAGAGTATTTCGGTTATCTTCTCTGTCATTGGACGGCAAATTGGATTTTCCGTCGTTGTGGGCAGATTTGACATCAGTGTTAACATGTGTAAATTGTGACATAGGCCACCATATCTTGATTCATGGTCCAAATCCGTTTATCGCTTAGTAACTGTTATTTTCTGGATTTGTAAAGAGACTTCTATTTTGTATTTACTAATTATTAATTGAATTATATATATATATATATATATATAAATAAATAAGAGTTAATTAGATTGTTTAAATATCTAAGTGGAAGAGTGTAATCTTTTGATTTAAAGAAATCGATATATGTGATCTTTTTTATGTTCATATTGTTCATGTTAAATCTTTTTATTCAAAATAAGAATGGATTTGTACTAGTTTTATGGTAAAACAGGGTGTTGGACAATTCCTAAAACATTATGGGTGAAAAGGATTTGTATTTATAATGTTTTTCTTTTAAGTTTTTAAGTTTTTTGAACATAAGAATAAAATTTTACAACAAACCAAATAATTCATTTATTTTTTCTTAAAGTTCGAGAGACCAAAATTGATATCAGACTTCAATGGACACTAAACCATAATTGGTATCAGACTTCAATGAATGTTAACCATCGCCATCATGGTCATTAAATTCTTAATAAGTATATTATTATATTGATCACATATAATAGTGGTGGAAATTGCATATTATAAATGTCATACAAGTATTTCACCGTAGTAAATCCAATTACGCATGCAAAAACGCAATTTAAAAACTTTCAAATTTAAATTTTAAAAAAAAATTACACAATTCCAACCAAAAACTAAAATAAAAATAAAAATAAAATAAATAAATAAACTACTTAAAAAGATTGATGAAAATAGATTCAAAAATCAACTTCTACTAATTACTTATTCTTTATTACTATATTTATAAAAATATTTTTTTTTTAAATAACAATAACTCTTAAATCAATTATTTAATAATATTTATTATTATAAATTTTAATATTATTATATTTATAAAAATATATTTCTTTTTAAAAAATTAAAAATAACTCTTACATCAATTATTTAATAATTTCATTAATATAAATTTAAAAACATAATAGTGCTAAATACTCCACTTAATCAACGTAACATTTTTTCTATTTGGCAATTCAATAGTTTTCATTCCTTTATTATAATCATATGTTTAAAAATTATAAATATAAAATTATTAAAATTGGCATTAAAGGTTTAAAAATTATAGATAGAAATTTATTAAAAATAACATTAAAAAGAATTAGATATTTTTTATTTAATTATAAATCACATAATATTATAATCATATATTATATCCTTATCTCACTTTTATATTTTGTTTAATGAATTTATATATTTTGCTATAAAAATTAAGATGACACTTTCCATACATAATCTAGATCGAATACATTTTTACAGTAACACATACATACACGTAAGGTTAATTGTTTACCATTTCCATTTCAACAACTTCCAGATATGCATATCAACATGAAGTGTTGATAGATCACACTCCAATGTAATCTAGAAATGCCATGTGTCTTATTTAATTATTTATTTTAAATGTCATGTGTCTTATTTATTCATCTATTTTAATGATAATGTATTTTGGAAAATAAAAATGGAGTGTTGTTATAATTTTCATTAGGGTTTAATTTATTAAAGAATCAATGTAACCCACAAATGAGGTCGCATGATGTGCCGAGCAATGAGGTAGTTGTTTAAGTGTCATGACCAACAAATGGGGTCACATGACCACATGCCTCATACTGTAAAAAAAATACCCATCACTTAAATATTTAGAGTGCAACTAAAACTTACATTTTTAAATCTAATAAGAGTTAGGTCATTAATATATATAATTTATGGTTTTTGTTTAAACAATTTAATAATTTAATTTTAAATTTAGTTTGAATGAATGTGGCTTATTGGTGTCGTTTGATATCAAGTTACTTGTTGTAATGGAGGTCACGAGATGAAATCTCACCTAGGTTTACCTATGTCTCATGTCTTACGGGCGAGTGTGGGGCACCTATAGAAATAGATCCCTGGACCCCGCGTCACGCAACTACCAGCCTAACCCCGATTATCGATTCCTCTAGTTATAAATAAAAATTTAAAAAAAAAAATTTAATTTAATTTAATTTAAAAAAATGAAATTATAATTTATTTGTATTTGGTGAGTAAACTTTTTAATGGTTAAAATTGTTATTTTTTTCATATTTATTGAAACATATTTTCAAGTGTACTTCTTATAAGGTGTAAGTGAGGGAAGTTGAGGGTAGGGTTGATGCTTGTGCCTTTAAGTTATAAGGGGCACTTGATCTTTATGATGAATGAGTGTGTGAGTTTAGGGGAAGGATGAGGACAAGGACGAAGATGAGGATGGGGATGGGGATGAGGATGAGGATGAAGGTATATGTTTCAACTTGTTCTATCAATTCTTTAAACAAGTTTTTTTTCAATATGTTTTTAGCGAGCATTATGGTTTTAATTAGATAAGGGAGAGATTACATCAACCAATATGTTTCAACTATATTAGAGAAGGAGCTTATGCAAATGCTTTGCTAGAAAGGTATGTTTTGGGTATCCCTGGTTTGGTTTTTCGTGTTGCTCTTCTAGCCATTTTAGGCAACGTCAATAGCTCCTTTGGTGTAGGTTGGAGTAGCATAAACTCAAAATTTTCTAGAATCATTATTTCTAGACAGGGCTCAATCTATGTGAAAGGTATAATAGGGGAATGGTTCACAACGATAGATTGTCTAAGGAATCGAATACCCAAAGGATTCAAGGTTTACAGTGATTGTCGAGGTTTTGTTAGTGGAAGAAACTCAACATCTTCTAGCTTAAATGGAGATCTTAAACTCTAATGGAGCCTTTAAAAGACTTGCGATATGAATCCAAGGCCAACTTTAATCCCCTGCTCACAGTCTTAGGAAGGTCTTGTCTCATTTCTCAAGAATGAATGCTAGATTTGACAAAGGGGAATCAGTGATGGGAGTTAACAAATATTTCAAGCATGTCAAGTGAAGCAAACCTCCATCCTACAAGAATTCCTCCAACAAAAAACAAATCAATCAAAGCTTAAATGGAAACCAGGGAAACCAATATCAAGGTTGAGATAAAACCAATAAAATAAGTAAGAGAGAGGAGAGGCAACGACCCTTTTAAGAACATTGATATTGATCTCATAAATTGATTATCGAATATAGACTTCTATTGTAACCTTGAAGAATTTTAAACAAATTAATTTCATGGGGCAAACCAAATTCATTACTAACCATGTAACTCAAAAGTTAGGTATTTAAAGAATATGAGTTACATTGGATATAGCTTGGGTGGCTGGGAGGAATGATTGTTACCCTCCCCACCTAATTTTAATTCTTGTAAGTAACATGATCCTCGTCTTGAACCCCTATGTTATTGACTATATAATTTGGGCCACACTTTGATTCTCCGAAATAGCAGATGCTAACATTTCTCTCAATAAAAAATAAATTACACATTTCTCTTCGCTTTTTTTGCTTTGTAATAATCACATACTTGTAGATTTTGTTTTTGTCATTTCCCATATTTTTATACATGGGTGAACATGAATGGGCATTTCTATATAAATTAAAGTACATGCTTCTACGAGGTGTGCATATTAATATATAATTTAAATTAATTAATGCTCACTAATTGACTTTTTTTTTTAATTAAACCAGAAGGTAGTTGCCTTTAAAATAATGTCACATAAAAATATGATTTATATTAAATACTACTCATCGGTGCTTTTGCTTTTGTATTTTGTTTAGTGATATTTAATGGAGTTTTTATTTTACTCGCGGGTAACATGTGCCAATGGCCCAATTCTCTCTAAGTGCATGTGTATGCATTTATGGACAAACAACCGATCCGTGGCTAGGTTGACAATATACAAAAGTTGTGCACAGAAAAAGACGGTCTTTCATCTCGAAAATGGCAGAAGATATACATTAAAAAATCGAAGTGCTGCTTTTATTTTTCATCGTTGATTAGGTGAGGTATATATTAATTTATATATATATATATAATTTAATAAATGTTATAAAAGAATATATAATTTAATAATGGTTACATTATGTTATATATGATATAATTTTAATTATTAATTTTTTAATTATTATTATTATTTTAATATATAGTTTGGCGGGTTAGTTTAAGTGATTGAGTGTTGTAAGTTGTGAGCAAAAGGTTTTGGGGTCAAATCCTTTAGTGGTTATACATAGCTATATAAAGGCCTCACTTGATGTCCCCATCGGATTAGCTATGTAATCAAAGCGAATGGGATGAGGCCCCTTCGAATGGACCCCTTATAACTTGTTCTCATGGACGTAGCAAACCTCGCTGAGGATAAATAAACCACAATTGAATATATATATAATTGAAGATACATATTTTTTTTTTCATGAAAGTTTTGTCGAGCCAAAGCATGTAGCATGATGTAGTCATGGGTTATATATATATAACTTTTTTTCCATAACAGGTGGAGGTACATATATATGTTTTTTTCTAAGGATTCAGCAGAGCAAAGCATGTATTGATGTAGTGGAAAGTTAGGTGAGAGATTTAAAAATTAAAGTTTTTTTCTTAAATGTTGTGCTATATATATGGAAATATGTGGGGGTTTAGCAAAGTAAAATATTTGCTAATGATATAGATATAAAAGTTGATGTAATGGGAAGTTGGCTTAGATGTAATTTAAAAATTAAGTTTTTTTGTTTTAATGTTATAAGGAGAGTTATGTTTTTTTTGTTTTTGTATTAATGTTACAAGGAGAGTTAAGTTTTTTTTTAACAAGAACAATTGAGGGGATTTTATAAAAAATGTATAAATGATTACACAGATCGAAGCTTGGAATTTTCCCAAAGGGGAACCACATCTACAACTCCTTGTTCATCCTTTTCCAGCCTATACTTCTCGTGGTATTTCCCTAATCTCTGGAGACGGTATCTCCTGACAAACTTCCCAAGTAGAAAAACACAGAAGCAAAACATTACCAAAAGAAGATTGAAGTCACTTCTAAGGTATCTAGTTTCTTTTGTAGACCTTTTGATTACAAACTAGGACGCCACAGTTCAGGTCAACACCCTTGTTAGTCATTATGTCCGCTTGATAATTATATGCTCTCAACAGATGGAGGAAGTTGATAGCTTTAAATTCATTGAGCATGTACTTTAGGATGTGATGTGTCTTAATCATTGGGTTCTTGCGATTCTTCGCCATGTTCCTTGCTTCCCTTATAACTATCATCAAGTCGCCAAAAACCACTAGTTCCTCTATGCCAACATTCCTTGCGAGTTCCAGACCCTTAATGAGTGCTAGCCATTCTGCACCATTATTGGTCTTCTTGCTAATTCCCCAAGAGTACTCATTCATCTTACTTCATTTGGCAACAAAAAGAACTATGCCCGCACCTGCCAGCCCAGGGTTGCCATTCAAGGCTCCGTCGAAGAACAAGGACTTGTAGCCAAGTTCCTTCCACCAAGTATCGAATTCTTCCAAACTCATTCTCAAGTGCCAATTCTGAGGTTTAAAGTGTTTATTGGGCTGAATCTAGAGAGTGAAGGGTGGGGTCACCAGGACATTCGAGACCCAAGCCCTTTCCGCTACTATCAATTACTCCTTGTTGATGTTGTCCATTCCTTTCATGGTTAAATCCTCCACCCAAAGTGCCTTTGCCGATGCGAAAACTTTGCCTGGACTATTTTTTTTATCCTCAAAGATTTATTTATTTCTTATTGTTCAAAGCTTCCAGCAAGTGAATTTTGGAATAGCTTCCCATGCTCTTGCAAAGTCTGGTATTTTAAAGAGTGGTTCCTTATAGTAGTATTTCCAACATGACAATAAATCGCTCCAGTTTGTAGGAAGCGTTAAGTAAAAGTTCAGGTCCTTGAATGCCCTCGTCCAAACCTCCTGCAAGCATTTACAATCAATGAAGAGATGTTCTAAGGATTCTTCTGCATTTTGGCACAGGATGCATCTCATGAGGTTAGGAATGCCTCTCTTCCTCAAGTTTTTTAGCTAGCAAAGTTTTCCAATGGGCCAAAATCTAGTAGAAGACAATAACCTTCGGCAGCCCATCCTTTCGCCATAATTTGGCCCATTTCTTGTCAACGCCTGTGTTGTTTTGATGGTAGGTTGCAATTCTGTATCTTTCCTTGACCTTGTACGCTCTGGTCTTTCCCCGGCTCCTTCCATCTGCTAAGCTACAGTGAACAGAAGCAGGCTCATGGAGTAGTGTGAGGAACACATTGCAATATAGTCGTAATCTTGCCGACACATCCATATCAACCCAGTCATCCCACCTTCCACAAATCGTCCAATTTGACAGATTGTACAGCGTGTAGATGCTTGCCCGCTCCATCCAATTCTTAAGTTCTACTAATTCATGTTGATAGTTGGCTAGGGAATTGGCTCCTAAATTGTCCACCCAAACCTTAATCCTTTTCCTGTTTCCTGAAGTTCAGAGTAGTTGGCCTTGGAGGATGAACGCGGATTTATTGCAAAGCTCCCATATGGGTGTTCCTTTTCTGCCCTACTCGATGGCTTCCACACATCTTCTTCTACCCCCTGCATGTATTTTTTTTTTGCAGAATTTATTTCCACCACGCTTTATTGCCTGAAACGGTTCTCCAGAGTATTTTGTCTCCCAAATCCAGGTTCATTTTGATGGGGTCTCTTATTCCAGCACCGCCACAGTTTTTGGCATGTAGACCATGCTCCAATTCACAAGGTGGAATTTTTTTTGACTGGTTGATTTCCCTCCCTGCCATAGAAATCGCCCAAGTTCTTTGGTTACAGCTTTCAGAGTTTTATTGGGGGCTAGTGAGATCAAGCATGCATAGATGGGAAAGGCATCAAGAATGGAATTAATGAGAACTAGCTTACCGACAGAATTTAGCCATCTTGTCCCCCAGGAAGAGATTTTTTTATTTTATTTTGTCTACCAGTCCTTGCCAGTTGAAAGCTCTTTTCTTACCTTTGAAGATTGGTATCCCAAGGTAGTTGAAGGAATTCCAGGCTACATTGCCTTCGAATCTGAGGATCCTTCCAATCCTTGCCATGGTGCCTGGAGGGCAATTCCATCCGGACTTTTGACTTATCTGAGTTTACTTTGCCATCAGATGTTTTTATGAAGTTGGACAAGACACCGTTGAATCTTTTGGCAATGATTGTAGACGCACCTCCAAGCAAGATGGTGTCGTATGCTAACTGTGCATGGTTAACAGCTTTGACTCCTTTAACTACCTTTAAGCCTTTTAATTCTCCAGAGTCTTGCAGCAGTTGAAGTTTCCTACTCATAGATTCAACCACCAAAATATATAGGAAGGGAGACATGGGGCAGCCTTGTCGCAGGCCCCTGGTTTCTTGGAAGGATTTAGTGGGTCTACCATTTACCACTGCAACGATTCATCGGCCACTGATGCAAGCTTTGACCCATCTGACAAATCTTGTGGAGAACCTGAATTTAGACATGATTTTGAAGAGATAATGATGGTTAATTCTATCAAATGCATTGGCCATGTCCAATTTAATGGCCATGCCCTGTTGCTTCTTCTCCATGTTGGAATGGATTGCTTCCTAGACTATAATTATGTTGTCCAGTATCTGGCACCCAACTACAAAACCACCTTGCGGCTCTGAGATAAGATGATCCATGATGTTTTTCATTCTATTTACCGATATTTTCAAGAGGATCTTGTACGATGTGTTGCATAAAGAAATTGGTTTGAATCTATTCATTGAGTTTGGCCTTTTTCCTTTGGAATTAAGGATAGGAAGGATGAATCAGTGGCCCCACCGATCTTGTCTTTCTTCCTAGTCAAATTTAACATTCTTTTTAAATCTTCTTTTATGATATCCCATGTTGCTCTGTATAAATTTATGGTAAAGTCATCTGGTCCAGGTGCTTTGTCAGCTTATAGATACCAAATTGCATTTTTAATCTAATATTCCAGGATGGGATTTTCTATCTCTCTGTTCTCTTCTTCATTAATGAGCTTTGGTATTTCGGAAAGGAGGTCCGATTATGCTTCTGGGTCATCCTCCTTGCTATCTGTGTAGAGCTCTTGAAAATGGTTAAAAGCATGGCCTTTTACCTCCTCCCGCCCTACGATCTTGTTCCCATCTACGTCTTTTAATTATTTAATGATGATGAAGCTTTGCCTTACCTTTGCTTGTTTGTGAAAATATTTCGTGTTGTTGTCTCCTCCCTTTAGCCAAAGTTGCATGGAATTTATCCTCCATTCCTCTTCCTCTTGTCGTGTAACATTTAGAATTTTGATGCTTAGATATTTTTCGAGGCTCAATAATGTTGGAGTAACCTATTTCGTTTCCATGTCTGGATGGATAGCGCTCAACTTAGTCTGAAGAATAGTTTTCTATTGACTGGGATTCTTGTGGACATTTTTTTCCTATCTTTTGATTACAGAACACACAACTCTCAGCTTTGATTCCCAGATGTAGTTGGCCAAACCTTGACATTAAAGGTCCCTGTCCTTGTGGATTATATCAAGGATTTTCCATCTTTTATCCAAATCGAGTTGAATCGAAATGGGATGGGCCCAAGATTGGCGGGTGGGTTTAGACTTAGAGCAACGAGATTATTGTAGGAGACTGTTGAAGTTAGGGTGAAAGATTATAGAAGGAGATATTTTTTAAGGAAAGCATAACTTACCAGGAATCTATCCAGTCTTGCCGCAATGTGACATGCTCCGGCTCTTCTGTTGCTCCAGGTGTACTTCTCGTTCCTCAATGGAGTGTCCAACAAGTCCAGCTCTGAGATCAAGTCCTCCATCTTCTCACCAAATGGATATCTGAACCCTGTTCCTCCACGTTTCTCTAACTGTGACTTAGTAGTGTTAAAATCTCCAACAATGATGAGATGTTGTCCTTGCAGATTCTCCTTTAGCTTGGAGAGATCTTCCCAAAATACTACATTATCTCTGTAATGTGGTTGTCCATATACATTGGAGATGTATATCGAAGTTGGATCATCCTTTTCTGGGATTTTGGTAAGAATCCAATGGTGGCTTTACATTATTGGGATTATTGAAAATTTGCTTGAAAGTAAAGTGGCTATTCCTCTAGAATCTCTTTTAGATCTTATGGCTTTCCCATGGCAGTTTTTCCAGAAGCGGGAGAGTGCCATAGTCTCCTCTTCCGACATTTTGGTCTCTTGGATTAATAGTATGTCAGGCTTCTCGATTTTTACTATGTATTTTAGTGCTTCTACTTTGTTTGAGCCTCTAAGCCCCCTGCATTTCCAAGAGACGACTTTCATCATTTTTTATGCGATTGAGATCCTACTCGAGATCGACCATCCAGTTTTATCCCTCCTAGGTTTCTAGGATTTTGTAGAAGTTTTGTTTCTTCGATGTTGTTTTGCCTTCCTAGCTCCATCTCTCTTTCTGCTTTCTGTTCTCTATGATATCTTTGCGACTTTCTTCCTCTGGTGTTTCGTTGCAAAACTACATCATGTAGTTCTTGGGAGTCTTGTGAAGGCGATTGCTTTGGGGAGTATACCTGCTACGCTACTTTACTATGTTTTACAATCTCTATCCAGGATCCCCTGGTGTTTTGGAACCTTTAAATGCATTTTCTTGCCTTTTATTATTGCAAGATGGTGGGGGAAGGCTAGTAGTTGTTGGGATCTCTTCTTCTTTAGCTTCTATTGTTCTGATTTCTGATGGTGGAATCTCTCCCTCTTCCATGTGTAGTGCCTGGAATTGATTGTTGGTCGAAGCTTCTTTCCCTTCTCGAGGATTTTCCTTGCTTGTTGTTGGTTCCGATCCACTTGATAATGGGACTGGTGGAGGCATCCTCCTTCCCCTTTTAACTTGTTGCCATCCTTCCTCTTTCCTTTTTGTCTAGGATTTCTTGAGTTACTTTTTGGCAGTTTTTGAAAAAGTGCCCATATTCATGGAACTTCTTACACTTAAAGGGCAACTGCTCATAGTCTAATTTTTGCATGTGTTCCCATCCATCCATGTATTGGTTTGCCACTTATGGAAGCCCTTTTTCCAAATCTACTTACACATAGATCCCTGCACAGGAGAACAAAGGGCCCTTTGGTTCCGCTTTGTCGATGTAGTTGCCAAGGGAGTACCCGATTGCTTGCATAGTTTCGTCATTCCAACAATACAGAGGAAGGTGAAATGGATGGATTTATACTGGGACCGCTGATGGCACATCCTTTTCTGGATCGAATGATAAGCTCCAATGATTTAGGTATAGGCCGCAGGGACCCATGAAGTAAGGGCTGCTCTTGAAGATGAGATCTTTGTCCTCTTTGTTTTCGAATAAAAAGGTGAATAATCATTTACCACAAAAGCAGTGTTGCAGGCCCCCAGAGATTAAGGGCATTCAGTTCTTGTGTATCCATGTATCCATGGTTTTTTACGAAGGCCAAATTCTCGTGAACTGCCCAATCAGGCCTTTCTCACTCAGTGCAAGGGCTTTCAATCTTGAAGCTGTAAACATGATCTAGATTCTTTGGGTTGTTGTTCTCTTGATGAAGTTGGCATCGCTGGCATCCGATCCCGGGAAAGGAGGAGATGGTGCGGAATCCACCAGAGCTCTGGATGCTTCATCTAAGAGTCGACGATGTTCCTCCAGAGGAGGATCCATTCGAGAAGCCACCCTTGGGACTAGTCAATACCAAATTCTATCAATTTCAATCGTAGATTTCTCTATTCCTCTACAGTGTTCAAGGGAGGGGCGATCCTCTACATGTGCACTAGCCTCTCAGCTTCAGATATACACACTGATTCTTGTCCTCCTCAAATAATTTGTCATTCCTACAATCACCATTCAAATCTTGGTTTAGATGGTTCAGATTGCTTCAGAGCTTGGTTCTTCAGAGTTCATATCACTGGTGCAGCTTGGTTTAGATCGTCCTGCGTAAACTCAGATCGTTGGTGTAACTTCTTAGTCGATGATCTTCTTACCCTCTGGAGAATTATGTTATTAGGATTTTGAAAATAATTAATTTTATGTGTGTGTATGTGTGTTAATTGAGTGTAGATCGGTTGGTTGGGATGGAATGTTGGTATCCTCCCCACCTGAGTTCAAATCTTGCTTTGTGACACTTTCTCCTTGGGAGTTGACTTTGATATGTAATGTTTGACTCATCCATACCTTAATTCTCTGGAATAACAGGTGTTGGAATTTGGCATTGAATAAAGGCACTTTTGAGAAAATCGATAATTGGACTGTCTAGAAAATAGGTAACAGAGCCAAGGTTAAAATTGGAGAGGATCCCTGGTTAGGCGTTGGGGATAATTTTAGGTTATCAGATAATCTAAAATGAGTACTAGATACTTCTAACATTTCAAAGTTGGTTGATGCTAAATCCTAGTCTCCCCAATCACAGGGCAATATCAGTTGGAAGACGGTTGAAGCCCTTGGATTACAAGGGGTCAAGGCTAGAGAGTGGAAGGAATATATTGACAACCTTTGTTCCAACTTTATTCAGCTCAATGACGAGGAAGAAGACTCCCTTTTCTAGTCCAAAAGCTAAACAGGCGTCATCGCTGCCAAACTAGGCTATTTGAATTTGGAAAAATCTTGTTTTTAGGGTGAGCAATTTAAGTGGTGGTTGAAATATTCTTGGAAGCACCACACACCTTTAAAATGCAAAATAGTTTTATGGATCGCCATAAATAACAGACTCCTCACTTGGGACAATGGATTAAAAAGAGGAAGGGTTGGTCCTAGTCATTATGCTCTCTCTTTCCTAAGCATGGAACATGTCTCTCATTTATTTATACATTGTGCATATGCAAGTCAAGTATGGATGGAAGCTAAGCAAGCTCTTCATAAAAATTATAAGTGGAATAAATCTACTATGGAAGAGTATGTTATGGATTAGAAGCAGGATAAAGCAGTAAGTTGTTATGAGGCATTTCCCAGTTTTTTTGTTTATCGTATTTGGTGGGCTCATAACTTTGCCATCTTTTAGAACAAAACCATTCATGTCACAATTACAGTGAGATTATTGCTAAAACTAGCAAATGAATAAAAAGTGGATCTTAAGAAGAAAAAGCAGAGGATACATGGCTTGCCTTAGATTCATTATGAAATCATTTGGAGATACTTCGATAGGGTCAGTCAAAGGGATCCTCTGATGTGTGGCCTAGGAGTAGTTTTATTCAAATCTTTCTCGCACTATTTTCAAATAAGACATGGCCAAGGGAGAGGACTAAATACAAAAGTAGAGTTTCAACCATATGGACCCTGTTGCATACAGCCTCTCTTCAACATATTTCAAAAATATCAATTCTCATAGATTCAAAGGTTGTTATAGATTGGTTGAACAACAAACTCTCAAAATAGAATGTAAGACTGAACCATTTATAGGAAATCAAAAAGACATTGAGATTTTTTAAATGGTTTAGTTTCACCCATATATGTCAAGAGCTTAACCATAAAGCCGATGAAATTTCTAAGGAACCACTATCACTAGCACTAGGCACATTAGTGATTACAAAGTTCATGGATGGACATGAAACTAAAGCTTGGACCTTTCACTACTATAACCAATGTTCTTTGGATTTGTAGCTCTCTTGTTTTTTTATCAACTGGAGTACGATGATGAAAGTTTAAAAATATATAAACTGATAATACTTATCAAATAATAGCTCTTTGTGTTATGTAGCAGTTTTGTGTAGATAGAGACAATTTAAGTTTTCTTTTGATCAGCCATTAAGAACAAAAACATGTATATTAACAGTTTTGATGAATATAAATTTTATTTGCACACACACACACACACATATATAAAAATCCCTGAGGGGTAGCTCAATTGGTTGGATCTTCCGAGACCAATAAAAACAAGGTCGAGGTCGAGGGTCCAATTATATATGGGTCCTTATTGGTCAAGCACCCAAGTTGGTGCTAGGGATAGGCTCCGGAAATACTCTAATAGGGTGTGACCCCTTTAGGTGGACCTCCTTGGATTATTTATGTAGATGTATCAAATCAATTATCGAACATAACGCCCCCCACCCCCCCCCAACACACATATATATATATAATTCTTTTAAATATATTAACGTGCTTATGAATTAAATTAAGAGTTTAACTTGATTGGAAGTCATTTTACTTTACCCATTTACAAACCACATATAAAAAAAAATTATATATATATTTTGGGAAGAAATTATATATATATATATATTGTAATCAAATTTTACAAACCATATTTGGAAAAAAATAATTCTCTTACTTTACCTCTTTATAAAAAAAAATTCAAGGTAGATACCTGGGATTCACACTAAAACCCAATGCATATTCCTTCCAAGATTGGACCTGGCTTTTCAAAAAAGTAGAAGCAAGAATATCTAACTGGACCAATCGTTATCTCTCAAGAGGTCGATGTCTAGTGCTTCTCAAAGCAATTCTCCATATCATACTAGTTTATTGGGCCTCATTAGCCTTCATCCTGAAAGGGATTGTAACAAATACAAGGAGAAAATGTCTCTCATTCCTATGGACAAAAAGCAAGAAAACTGAGGGCATACCACTGGTATATAGGACAACTTTAATGAAGCCCAAATCAATGGGTGGCTGGGGCTTAAAGAACCCAGACCTACTATGTAGATCTCTTGCCACAAAATTAGTCTAGAGGCTGGTTGAAAATAAGGATTCTATGTGGAGGAGAATAATGAGATCCAAATACTGCCTAGAATCCTCCATCGAAGAATGGTTCAGACAACCTATTAAATCTCACAAAAATGCTTCGATAGGGTGGAATGCATTTGTTTTAGCCTTCCCATTGGTTGGGAATTGGGTAGCTTGGAAAATAGGTAATGGAAGGAAAGTGCTTCTTGGAAGAGACCCCTGGGTTGGCTCAAGAGAAGACTACAGGATCTCAGACCATCTTCTTTCACAACTTGCAGAAAAGAACATTAAATTTTTGGTCGACACACAAGCTCACCAACGACGGCCAGGAAGAAGAACAGTCTAGAAATTCGCTAATACTCTGGGTTTAACGGGGTTGACAACAACATAATGGAATAGATTCTCAACCAAAATGAAAAATTGTTTCATCTGGCGATGAGACAGAGGATGACATGCTCATATGGTCAAAAAATGGGAAAGATGGAAAATACACAGGCAAGTCGGGATACGACGCAATAATGGAGAGAGATCACGATGGCACGGAGTGCTGGTGGTGGAAAAAATTATGGAAACCCCCAGACCCACTTAAAAATTTAATAACGCTCTAGATGGCAATGAGAAACAAGTTGCTAACATGGGAAGTATTATTAAAAAGAGGTTTCCAGGGGCCTGGAATTTGCTTGTTGTGCAAAGCAGAAATAGAGACAACCTCTCATTTTTTTTTCATTTGCATATATAGGCACCCTTTGGAAAAATACCATCTCTAAACTGGATTGTGCTTCCATAATTGGGTTGGACTCATCACTAGAGCTCATTTTCATGAACTGGTGGAACAACGAAAGGGTATGTAACCATTCAACCCTTCCTGCCCTATTTGTTTACTCAATTTGGGAAGCACGAAATATGGTTGTTTTTTCAAACAATTGGACGCCAATACAGATAAGAACAATGGTCTTAATGCAGAAAATAATGGAGCATCAAATGAATCCCAAACCTACACCTCAAATAATATTATCTGGTCCAAAAATCAACAAAATCATTCCATGGGGCTTCTTTGACGGGGCCACCTAGGGAGAACCGCCTTTAGGAGGAGCAGGTGAATTGCTTTATCTCAATGACAAGGAAAAAACAGAAATTATGTTCGCACCAGGACAAGCCTCCAACAACAAGGCTGAATTAGCAACACTATGGGAAGTACTAAGGTTAGCCTTGGACAAAAAGTTGAAGAACTTACAGCTATACAGAGACTCCAAAATGGTTATAGATTGGGCAAATGGGAAAATGCAGATCAAGGCTCCACACCTCCAACATCTTATGAGAGTCATTAAAAAATAGAAATCAACCTTTGAAACAATCTCCTTCACACATATATATCGGGAACTGAACACAGAAGCGGGCAAACTATCCAAAGTTGCTCTAGCACCTCATCCTGGATTAATGGAGGTAAGGGAGATCAAAGATGAACAGATCGAAAACAAATTAGTTTGTTTATAAGTGTATGATCAAAGTGTACAAAGTTTTCAGCAGCATGTATTAAGGAGGAAATTTTTTGTATAGAGAGCAACACAAGTTTTGTAAAGACCCAAACAGAACAAACTTTCATGAAATTTTATGCAAAGACAAAAAAAAATTGGCAAGATAAGAGAAAGTCATTGACATGACAAGGATGCCAATCTTTTAGAAACATTGGATTTACTGTAGATCACACTTTATTTAGAGTGATGGACATTTTCCTTTTGGAAAATATATATCAAATTTTACAATAAAATGCAATTTTAAATTAAATTAATATTATTTATATAAAATGATGTAGTTTTTTTATATGTGATTACTTAAAGAAAGTGTATTTAAAATTTTAAGAAATAACAAAAAAATTATATAAATATTATTTAATAAGATATTAGTGTGGTTTTCAATTTAAAAATTTATAGAGAATTATAAAATCTTAAATAAACAAATAAAAAGTTGTGATTGCAAGGTAAATTGTTCAAAAAACCCAAAACGAGGGTGTTCACAATGCCTTTATCAATTTGTCAGCACCCAAATCCTTCTGGAGGTAGGATCAAGCTCTGCAATAGGGTTGGCTAGTCAAACAGGATCCTCTTTTTGCACAAGGGATTGAAGGTTTGGAATTGTGGACATAGGGCGGAGGCATACCAGGCTTAACAACAACTAAAGACCATTGACTGCTTATTCTTATTGTAGTTTTGGCATATCTTCTTATTCGTTCACCCAAATTTTGAGTTTGGGGACTCGTTGGATGCATATTTAATTCCGCGTCCAACCCATACCCGCACTGCATACTTCTAAGGTACCCACGACACCCAAAAATGAAAATTTCAATGAAAAACGTATTTTAATATACAATAAAATCAGTAATGTATCCCTCCAAAATACTATATACCCAAAAATAAACAACCCTTGACACAAGGTTGCTCACGCTTTTCAATCATTGAATCAACTGAGGATTCCACTCCATCGATTCTCCTCCTTGAAAATTTCTTTGTTGGGTTGTCAACTTCAACAACCACTCATGCAACACAATGGGAAACTTGGACATACAAAAAGTTAATACAAATAAATGGAGAATTATGATGATTGGGATTAAAAAAACTTAAAGTTTCAATTAATCACATACTTGTTGGGTAATTCTTGTAGTCCTTTTTACATTTCAAGAGAGCATGTAACTATAACTCCTAATGCATTGATCTAACAACAAAAGAACTTTGCATTTCATAAAAAGCTTAGGATTTTAGAAGAAGGCGTGCTTGTTGAGGACTTCTTGCTTAACATCCACCTAAGGCTTAGGTCCAAATTTGTACTTGGATAAGTCTTTTTTCCTATAATTTGTTGAACTACCTTGTCCCCTTTAACTAGTGCCTTGGAAATCCCATAAATACCCTTAAGAAAGAGCTCAAGGAAAGAGAACCCTTTGCAAGACTAATAATCAATTGACATTGCTTGTTATTATATGCTACTAACTTTTCTATTTACTTACCTTGATTATCCCTTGTTGTTGTTAAAACTACATTCTTAACTATTTGGAACTCTAAATGAAAGTTTATCTAGTTATTTATGAGTTCCAATGCAACCTGAAGATCTTCAATTTCACAAACAATTTGCCTTTAATCCCTTCAAAGGTCATGGATTTCACATGGAATGCTATTGTTGTAATTGTTGTGTATCCATAGTGAGCATTGATGAATAATTTGATCCAAAAGGGTGTTAGACACGAGCCATTCAAAAATAATTTGGAGAATAATCTTATCCGCGTGTCGAGGACACACCTAAAAACAGCTACAACACCCACGACATTACATCACAACCAAACCTATAGACGATGTATGCAAAGATCATACCAAGGTGGTTGAGAGAAAACTCTGACAAAAACTACATAAGTCATTACAAATATCCCACTTTCACTAAATGTTGACATCCTTTTGAATCTAAGACTCATCCCTCTACCTTGCATAGATAAAGAAAGTGAACATACGCAGGGGAGACATGATTTAATTTTCATCATGACAACTTTAAGAATCAGTGCCACTTGTCCAATAGCTTGTATTGCATGTTGCTTACTAAGTTTGTGAGCATGATTTTAAGGGAGGCAAACCAAAGATGAGACTCCATCATTTTTTTGACAAGAATCCACAATTTTAGCAAAGTTCATGTATTTTTCATAGCATCCATCTCACTATTTTTGGACCAGAGTACTTGGAAAAACTAAATATAATTGAAAGAGTTCATCACACCTAATATTCTAGACATCAACATGGAGATATCAGAGTCTTGTGAGGCTAGGGATTTTACATTTGGAAAATTATGATAAAGGAATTCCTAATTACGATAGCTTATTTATCATCGTCTCTTCATACATAATATAACCTTGATATAGGGCCAAAGCTTCAACTTAATTATTATACTATATACATACCTGTGAGCATGATTAAATTCACAATTTCCCTTAAGGTTAAAAACAACCTTATATACCTACTATAGCATTCTATATTGATATTAAATTAAGAATTTTACACTTAGC
>LPNX010917756.1:0-110822 GCA_001517045.1 Pseudotsuga menziesii | reverse complement strand
TATATATATATATATATATATACGTTTTTCTCAATATAAAAAATTCAAACAAAACAACTAGTGATGATGATGATGATGATAACAACAACAACAATTTATTTTTAAGGTCATAGCCAAGCTAGACACCAATTTGGTGTATGATACTCCCTTGTTTGTGGGACAAGAGACCCCCCTCTATGCAACGATGTAACTGCTAAAGTCTACAGAGGTGTACATGCCTAACCACTCTAGATTTGAACGTATGACTTCCTAATAGGAAACACATGTTCTTTAACTACCATGCCCTCTCAGATTGTACCTCAATGACCATTCAACCTTATAATTAAATATTTATGGAAGTTTCAAGTTGATTTATTTGAGTGCTTAATAACAAGTCAACAAAGAAGGATGGGACTAGGGGGTGGGTCACGTGATCTGGAGTACGGTGCAGCGGGAGTTGAGTTTTCAATCAACGATTTTCCATAGCATGCAGGAGTAGGGAGGTTGACATTGTGGTTTTTACATGGGGTAAATGGATTTTTCCCTACAAGCCTGATTGATCTACAATTTTTTTTACTTTTCACCCACGATTTGTGTGTTATGGAAAATGAAGAGTTAGTTGATTATACTTGTGAGCACCTGGAGGATGTCATCTTCTGGAATTAGATAGGTGGTGGTTTAACGGATGAGGTGGAGGTCACACCAACCTAGGATGTGGACCTTTCATCATTTTTACTCGCGACTGTCTTGGATGAGGAGGTTTTCTCACCATCCACCTTGTTGCTACCCACATCCCTGTTGTTACAACGGCTGAAGGCGACAACAGGTTTAGGCGGTTTAGGGCTTGGGAATATGGGTTCTGTGCATCCATCTGTTGTAGAAGGGGTTTTGATTGCATGTGAAAAGAATGGGGGTGATGGCTTGGTGGATTCGGGCATGCACAGGGATGCGAGAGACAGTGTACATGTTTTGGAAAACCCAGATTGCAAGGTTTTGATGGTGGAGACTCAGGGTTTCACGACACGCACTCAATATTCATTGAAACAACGCGGCAGTGCAAGCACATCGTTGAATGGTTTACTGGCATCTCGGACTAGCAGTGAAGCGGAGGGAAGGGTCGACAGCAAGGGTGCTGCAAAACACTGAAAAACTTGGGTTAAATCTAAACGACCTGGTTACAATTATGCATTGGGGGAGAATGTAGGCAGGGATTAGATTATGCAGATGACAAATTGTTCATTGGTCAGGTGTGTTCTTGGCAATTTCGCTATGCAGATGGTGGTAAATTGGGCGGACGCTTGCTAGTTGGAGGTGCTTGGAGAGGTCTTGGAAGTGGTGGGTTTAACCCATGGATGGTTTGCATTCAACTTTAAACAACCTGAACATTTACAGTGGGTACTTAGTAGAAATTGGTCTTTGGACCACACTCATGTGTTGTTAAAACCTTGGCACCCGTTATTTGATGGGAGCAGCGAGCGTGTGGACGTTGTTCCACTCTGGGTTAGACTACCGGGCCTGCCTATGCAATACTGGACTGAGGAGCATTTTACCAATATCGAAAACATATTGGGGACCTTTCTTGAAGCAGATTTGTCATTAAAGGAAACTAAAGTGAAGAGGGTGGAAAGAATATTGGTAAATAGTAACATCAGGGAGGGGCTGACTGAAGATATGCTGCTGACATGGGGCCAATTTCAGATTAAGTAGATCCTGGACTACGAGAATGTTCCCTTCCGGTGTAGGCGTTGTCATGTTTATGGGCACCCTGCGATTGACTATAGTTTATCGGTGTGAACCATCAATGGTCGACGAAAGCAGCGTGGTTTAAAGAGTTTTGGAAGGGACTGTGGGTGCACTTCACCGTCGTCTCCTTTGAATACACCAGTGGAACCATCGAGCAAAGATGTGGAAGATGGCAGTCATGCGGAGGAGAATTTTGTGACGATGCATGTAGTGGAGGTGAACATATCGACTGATGATCCATCATTACCTGGGGGGCCTTTCTCAGGTACTTATTCTTTTACCCTAGCTCCATTAATAAATTTATTTACTAGTAATTTGAATCTTTCTAGGATGGATTGGATGGAAAAGCTAAAAAATCTGACTATCACTACACAACCTTTAGCGAACTCCAATCCTGTCTCTGCTGCGCTTTTTGGGGAGCCCTCAAAGATTTTGGTCCATGAGCCAACTGATGATGGGGTTATGTATCCCCTTTCACCACAGGGGTCTTCAAACTTTGTTATTTTCTTCAGTCTTGCACTAAGGTGGCATCGAGGGGTTTGGGGAAGCAATCTAACCAGACTCCTAGAGGAAGAGGTAGAAAATATTTTATTGCTAGCGATCAGTCCCATGCAAGAAAGGCTTTGTTGGAAGGTAAAAATCAATCAATTGAGAGGGCACTTAGAGCAGTGCATGCCCAGAAGAAGGGTCGTAGATGAAAATAACGTCTCTTAATTGTCGGGGTCTGCCTGGTCCCCCAAAAAGATCAGCACTCAGGAGGGTGGTAGATTTACAATAACATGTTATTCTTTTGCTTCAAGGTAGGTTTGAAAGTAGGTTGGAAAGTTGGTTTCCTGGTTGGAAATTTGAGACTCTGGATGTTCGTGGTCGCTCTGGAGGGTCGGCCATTGGATGGAACGTTAGATTGGTTAAGGTCCTAAACATTTGGGGTATGGAGTCAGCTCTTGTCATGACTTTCAAGGCTTTGGATCTTGTGGATACCTTTACTATTTTTAATATTTATGGGTCGTATCTTAATAGGATCCCCTTCTGGGATAATTTGTTTAAAAATTCACTACTAGGTGGAGATATGATGATCATATGTGGTGATTTAAATTCTTCTTTGGGGTAGGCGGAGGTTTGGGGGCCACATGCTCGTGCAGATAAATTGACGGATTATTTTACACAAAAGCTGGTTGAGAGGAATTGGTTGGACATTGAACCTATCAAGCTAAAACCTACTTGGAAAAACAATAGATGTGGGGAGGGGAGTGTGGCCAAGAGGTTGGACTGTTTTTTGGTGACTGAAAAGGTGGTGGACAAACACCATTTCATTAGACAATGGGTGGGGTGTGGTGGTCAGTATGACCATTTACCTATTTTCCTGGAATTTGGGAATGGACCTAATAAACCACCAAGCCCTTTGAAATTCAACATGACTTGGATGAAAGATGACTCATTTCTTGCTTTGATAACCACCAATTGGGTCGCTTTCGATCCCGATTATAGGATTTCTGAAGCATTTCAGTTTGCTGCAAACATTCACAATATTAAAGCTGTTGTAACATCCCCGACCCTCCGATCGACAAAGAGGACGTTACCACGCCATTATCCAACTGGGAAAACCACCCCATGAACATGAACATATATAAAAATTGAATATAATGCTTTGAACTAGAACATGCACAGATACATAATTATTTATTGTACAACGGAAGAAAACATACATTCATTCTAGCATTCAACATGTTCATCATCATTCATTAGACAATATTATACATGCAGAGACGAAATGGTCAAGAATACTTATCTTTTAAAGAGCTTGTCCCACAACTAGCTATGTCGCTGCAACGTTCCACCCAACCATAGGCCAGCGTGCTCCTTAATCTCTCAGCAATGCTACCACCCCCGAGCTGGGCATGATCCCCCAAGGAATAAGGAACAAGCAGGCTTACACATAGCCAAGGATACACAAACAACAGCTTAGCCAAGCCAACACCATTGGGTTTATCAGGCCATCCAAAAATCGGCCAAGCCAACATAATTGGGTTTATCAGGCCATCAAGGAGCTGAGAAAGGCTAAATGCTAAGCTGGTGAGCTCATTGAAGAGGTAAGGACACCTACACTAGAACTAGCCTGACTTCTAGGACACCCACACACACCCAACACAAGGAAATCAGTCCCTTCTCTGCTACACAGTCCCTCAGGCCCTGACCTTCCTTCCAGTGCTATTCAGGGGTTGTGGAGAAGAAAGCCAGCCATCTAGCTCTGTTTGTGTGGTTCCCAAACACACAAGGTTTGTCAAGTAAACCAAGCCCTCATCCCCACTCCAATACAGTCCGAATACCAACCACTGCTTGCATGCAACAAAACCAGCAATTCACAGCTTTGTGAGAAAACAAAAGAACACAGGTTGACAACCCAACAATAGTGAATGCAGCTCAAGTCAGGCAAAGCGATTTAGAGTTGTTCTTGGCCCTAGCGTGGCCAAAACAAGTCAGCTGCAACCCAAAAGGTAATTGCACCCATAGCAAACGAACAACATGGGGAAAACAACAAGAATCACAAATCAGGGAAAGAAAAACAACCCCATCTCACAATGAAGCAACAGGAACATTACACAGTCCCCAAACGGGAGAGAAAATCGGAGTCTCGGCATGGATGGAAGGAAAACATACACCAACCACAAATTGGTATGGAGAACATGCACACTAAGATCGTGTCCTGAGGCCGCCCCTCCAGTTCGCTGCGTGAAGGAAAAACCAGGAGAATCTTGTGCGTGAAGATGAAGAGAGAGAGTCCCTCTGCGTGAAGATGGGCCAAAACGATGGAGAGAGTGGGAGAGTCCAAGAATCCCTTGCCCATGTGAAGTGGTGGAGTATGCTTGTGGAGTGTGTGTGTGGGAAAAATTGCCACCCACCACTACCCAGCAATAACTGCCCCCCAACTAACAACATAAGTATTTAATGGGTGGTTGACACATGGCTTTTCCCCATAGGTTCAAAGTTTAACAATTCCCCCCCTTATCCTTGGGAAAATCATGCCCTTTTCAATATGGTTGCATTGACATAGCTGGTTGGGGTTCATTTAATAAAAAATGCATATTTACATGATACCAAAACTACTATGTGTCGTATATCACAATATACCATCGACAACGATTCCAATCGCTGAACATAACAAAAACCAAATTGATGGTGGGGATTTTGCCTTCAGCTCCACACCATGATTAATTACAATATATATATATCATGTATATTTAATGCATCGAGGTCAAAACTGGGATGTTACATTCCCCTCCCCCTTCAATACCGTTGTCCTCAGTGCTTTACAAAATTTGGACAAAAAGCTACACTGGTACCGCCTCAGTGTTCCGCAGGATTGAACAAAAATGGGTGTGCCAATCGCATGGCATCCTCCAGCTCCCACGTAGCCTCTTCAGGTCCGTAGTGCTCCCATTGCACCTTTACCTGCCCTATGGCACGGTTCCGGAGCATTGTGACCTTTCGGTCGAGGATGCGCATTGGATTAGTTCGGAACTCTCCCTTGGGTTCCACCTGAATCACATCCCAATTTATCACATGGTTAGGATCATGTACATATCTCTTAAGCAAATAAACATGAAAAGCATTATGAGTTCTAGTGCTAGCAGGCAATGCAAGTCTATATGCAATTGGCCCTATTCTTTCAAGCACTTCAAACGACCCACAATATCTTGGTGATAGCTTGGCACAATCCCCAAGCTTCAAGGAACTCTTCCTTGCCCTCACTCTAAGGTAAACATGATCTCCAACACTGAACTCCCTGTTCACCCTATGCTTATCTGCATAGCTTTTGTGTCTGTCCTGTGCTGCTTTCAGATTCTGCCTGATCTTCACAACCTCTTGCTCCATTTCCTTGAGCAATTCTGGACCAATCACAACCTTGTTTACTAGATTATCCCAAGTCACCGGTGTCCTACACCTTCTTCCATACAAAGCTTCATACAGACTCATCCCCAAGGATGCATGATGTCCATTGTTATAAGCAAACTCTACCAAGTGCAAATAATCCTCCCACTTGGTTGGTTTGTCCATCACGTACATGTGAACCATATCTTCAAGCAGTTGATTAACTCTCTCTGTCTGCCCATCTGTCTGAGGATGGTATGCAGTGCTGAAGCTTAGATTTATACCCAAATATGCAAATAACCCCTTCCAGAAATTGGAAGTAAACTTGACATCTCGGTCAGAGACTATTGCCTTAGGCAATCCATGCAATTTGAAAATCTCCTTCATGAAGATCTTTGCAATGTCATCAGTCTGATGCATAGACTTCATCGGTATAAAATGTGTTGCCTTTTCCAACTTGTCTACCACAACCATGATGGAATCATGTTGTCTCCAAGTCATTAGCAATCCTGTAATAAAATCCATGGAAATAACTTCCCATTTCCATTCTGGAACTGGCAAAGGCTGCAACAAACCTGCTGGGTGTTGATGCTCAACCTTTACCTGCTGAAATTTCATGCACCTTGAAATGTATTCAACCATAATCTTTTTCATTCCTGGCCAAAAGTACTACTTTCTAGCAGTAGTGATCGTCTTCTGGTATCCTGGGTTACCAGAATACGGAGCTTGATGGATCTCATCCATAACAACCCTCCTCAAATCTGCTACATTTGGAATGTAAATTCTGCCTTTATAAGTAAGAAGTCCATCTTCTTCCAATTTATATCCCTCATACCTCTTCTCAAGACTTTGCTGCTGCAATTTGTCTTTTACCAGCTCATACACTTCATCTCCGACAGTATGATTAACAATCTGTTGCCTCAAATCTGATTGGAAAATACTAAGGGATGCCACATGCATTTCTTGTACCTTCCTGCTGAGTGCATCAGCTACCTTATTCTGTTTTCCCTTTATGTGCTTGATTTCAAAATCAAACTCACATAAAAAATCCAGCCATCTCGCTTTCCTAGCATTCAGAGTAGGCTGATCAAACAAATACTTCAGACCACAGTGGTTTGTCCTTAGTTCAAATCTTCTACCCATCAAGTAATGCCTCCACATCTTGAGTTCATGTACCATGGCTACAAGCTCTAGATCATGAGTGGCATAGTTCTTCTCATGCTCCTTCAGCTTTCTTGACTCATAACATATCACGTGGTTGTCTTGCATAAGGACTCCTCTAAGCCCTTGTCTGCATGCATTGATACACACCACAAAATCTTTCTCTGGATCTGCAACTTTCAATATTGGTGCACTGGTGAGAATATTCTTCAACTGCTGGAAACTTTCTTCAAACCTCGATGTACATTCAAACCTTATCCCCTTCTTGTGCAAAGAAGTGATGGCATGTGCAACTTTGGAGAATCCCTCAATGAATCGCTTGTAGTATCCTACAAGTCCCATAAAAGATCTTACATCTATCACATTTCTTGGAGTAGACCAATTCATAATGGCTTCAATCTTTTTAGGGTCCACAGATATACCCTCGTCTGAGATAATGTGGCCCAAGTACTGAATTCTATCTCTATAGAAGTCACACTTGCTCAGCTTTGCATACAGTTGATGCTCTCTGAGCAATTGCAATGTCAATTTCAAATGCTCTTCATGTTCTTCCTCATTCTTAGAATAAACAAGAATATCATCAAGGAAAACAAGAACAAACTTGTCCAAATACCTGCTGAAGACATTGTTCATAAGGCACATAAATGTAGCTAGTGCATTCATGAGACCAAATGGTACCACTACAAACTCATAATGTCCATACCTTGTTCTAAAGGTTGTCTTATGGATGTCTTCATCCTTGATTCTCACATGATGGTAACCAGACCTCAAGTCAATCTTGGAAAATACCTCTGCTCCTCTCATTTGATCAAAGAAGTCATCAATCCTAGGCAAAGGGTATTTATTCTTCTTAGTAACCTTGTTCAACTGTCTGTAATAAATACACAACCTGAGTGTACCATCTTTCTTCTTTACAAACAGAACTAGTGCTCCCCAAGGAGACACACTCGGCCGGATACACTTATTTTCCAACAACTCTTGCAGTTGCATCTTCAACTCTAGCATCTCTGGTGTACTCATCTTGTAGGGTGCCTTGGACACTAGTGCTCCTCCTGGCACAAGTTCAATTGTGAAATCAATGTCCCTCTTTAGAGGAAGCCCTGGAATCTCATCAAGAAACACATCCTTGAATTCCTGTAACACCTGATAGTCCTCCAACCTAGGAGTTTCATCTCTTGTTGCCTCCAAAACATGAGCTGCATACAACTAGCAACCTTTCCTACAGAACTTCTTCAACTGTATTGCTGAAACCTGCCATACTGAAATCACCTTTGGAATACCTTTCACAACTACTAGGTTCCCTTCTTCGTCCATGCATTCAAAAGTCTTATTATAATAGTCAAGCTTCACCTTGTGAGCTTCTAACCAATCCATTCCAATGAGAACATCATAGGAACCAAGTGGTAGGACATTCATATCTACACAAGTGACCAGTCCATTCATGACCAATGGACATTTCTCTACCACTTCACTGACCTTTCTCTTAGTTCCAGTGGCTAGCTGAACGAACCAAGATTTCCTATGCTTTACTTTCCTAAAAGCACAAATCTCCACTACTCTAGGAGTAATGTAACTATGAGTAGAACTAGGGTCAATCAAAATAGAAATAGATTGCTCAACAATCTTACCTACAACTTCAACCATAGTTGATTGGTGATCTGCCTGGCGGTCCTCCAGTGCTGCATAAATCCTAGGGACTGCCCTTTCTACTTGACCCACTATTTCTGCTTCTTGAATGTTATAAGCTGGCCTTGCACTCTCATTCTCGAGTGGACAATTTCTGCGCATGTGGGGTCTTCCACATTTCCAACATTAAAGTGGTCCTCTATTATGTTGTGGATCTTTAGGCTTTTCTCCTATCACTCCGACTGGCTTACTCACAGCTTGGGATGGCTGCTTTTGCTGATTCCTGAAGTTAGAAGGTTTGAAACCTTTCTTTCTTTGGTCAAACTTCTTATTCTTCTTGTCCTTCCATGCCTTATGGTAATCCGGTTTACCTTTGCTTTGATCATAGCGATACTTATCCTTCCTTATTGCTTCTTCAAGAGTTCTAGGTTCATAAAACTCAATTCTATCTATGTAAGACTGAGGCAATCTACTTAGAAAATGCTGGAACTTCACTTTTTCATCTCTGATGTACTTGACATACCTCAACAATTCCAAGAATTTATTTGCATACTCTTCCATGGTCTACTGTCCCAATCTCAGCTCATGGAATTCCTTAACCTTGTCATCATAATACAGGTGAGAGAGGTATTTCTGCTTGAAATACTTCTTGAACTGTTTCCACTTAAGTCTCCTTTCGTTGATCCTCTTTACTTGCTTGAAGTGTTCCCACCAAATGGATGCTCTTCCATTCAGATTGAATATGGCAACTATTGCCTTCATGTTTCCCGAATAATCCTAAACTTGGAAGTACTTCTTTATCCCAAGAAGCCAAACTTTAGCCTCTTGTCTAGTCTTTACCTCACCATCAAATGTAGGAGGTTTAACCTTCCTAAATTCATTCTGAGAGCGATCCCTATGGTGTCTCTTTCTCTTTCTTTTACGAGAAGAAGAACTTGATTCCCCTCTGGATTCTTCAAAGTCAGATGATCCACTAGAAGTCCTTCTCCTTCTCCTAGTACTGCTCTTACTACCTTTTGGTCTTGCTATACCTCATCCAGAGTCTATCTTTCTTTGCAAGTCTGTCAAGCTCTGCAATGTAGCAACATTCAACTGATGCTTCTCTTCTTGGGATGTGATCAAGCTTCTCATGGTGGCTGCAACATCTGACGGTGTCTCTTAGAATCTCCTTCCATTAGACTCAATGTCATCATTCCCATTACGAAAATTTTCTCCCATGGCATCTCGCGCATGCTCGTAAGAATCTCGAGTGTCATATCCGTCATGGATTCTCATAACTGAACCACCACTTACTTACCAAACTGTACCACCTGGAATACTTCCCTTGAAGGTGTCTATGATTCTGCAAACGTGTTAGTAACACAACTGTTAGATGCATAACATTGATATAATTCAAAATTACTTACCTTTACTTGGCATAAATCATAAAATAACAATTTTGCCGAAACACAAAATTTTCTTCCTCAAGGAACGACTGTCTCAGGGGGGTGACGGGGGTCAAGGGGGAAGCCGCCACTGGAGGGCGGGTTGAGGGCAGCGCACTCGTTTTTTTTTTGTAAATCTTTGATTTTCATGCAATTTAGTGCATAAGATCACTGCCACTTCCTCCTTTTCAGCCCTGAAAAACCACTGACAAACTGCTGAAAATCCCACTTGAAATCAGCTGGAAAATCCCACTTGAAAAATTCAAAATTTCTTTTTTGCCCAATTGAACCTCATCCCAACTAAAATTCTGACACTTCGGTAACCCAATCCAAAAATTTCCTCCGGCGCTCATCGGCAGCCCTATCACTATAATTTCCAATGTATCGTATCTCTTGTTGTCTAAGCTGTCGGACTACCATTGGTGATGCCAAGGACTGTTGTGTGTTGGCGATCGTAACGTTAATCACTACAACATCGACAAGGAAATTAACTCCATAACGCTGTATCGACAATCAAAAGCACTACCGGCAGTTGAAGATTCTAATCGTCGAGGTGATAGTCCAACTGACAGCCGCAACGGTAGACTCACAGACAACTAAATTCTTCCGACGCATCGGCTGTTCAAACAAGTAAATTTCACTGACGGTGGTGACGTTTCGGCGACTCCATCTTCTAATTTTTGCCGATCCAATCAACTAAATTTTGCCAATTGCCGATGGTCTCAACACTTAGAAATTTTTTCCCTCTTTCTCCTTTCTCCCGCCGACGTATCGGCACCCTCAACATCTATTTTCCGCCGTCGCATTGGCTACTTCATCGTCTAATTCTCACTGACGTTTTGGTGGCTCAACCAACTAATTGTCACTGATCAATCAACTAAACTTCGCTGATGTATTGGTAGTCCAATCTTCTAATTTTCTCCAATGGTAGTATCGGAGGTCTTTCCTTCTAACTACGCCGACGTTTCGACGATCTTTAGCTATACAGAGTCGACGTATTAGTGATTCCATCGTCTATCTTCCGCCGACCTCCGACAACTTCTGAACTTCGACAAATTCTGAAATTTCTCTCCCGCCAGTTCCCATCGAGCGGACTTCTGTCTAGGTTGTCCGATGCATCGGAGAAGCTTCAGACTAAGTTCTTCGATGAGCCGACGGTCTTGGCACTTAGAATTTTTTTTGTGAATTTTCCTGTCATTCACCGATTTTCTTCTGATTTCTTCTTGGCAGAAGGCAACCTGCCTCTGCTAACTGGTTTCTCATGGCCCTCTGAGGTCCAATGCTACAACGATGGCTTTGATACCATAATGTAACGTCCCCGACCCTCCGACCGATGAAGAGGATGTTACCACGCCATTATCCAACCGGGAAAAATGCCCCATGAACATGAACATATATAAAAATTGAATATAATGCTTTGAACTATAACATGCACAGATACATATTTATTTATCGTACATCGGAAGCAAACATACATTCATTCTAGCATTCAACATGTTCATCATCATTCATTAGACAATAGTATAAATGCAGAGATGAAATGGTCAAGAATACTTATCTTTTAAAGAGCTCGTCCCACAACCAGCTATGTCGCTGCAATGTTCCACCCAACCATAGGCCAGCGTGCTCCTAAATCTCTCAGCAACATTGCCACCCTCGAGCCGGGAATGATCCCCTAAGGAATAAGGAACAAGCAGGATTACACATAGCCAAGGATACACAAAACAACAGATCAACCAAGCCAACACCATTTTGTTTATCAGGCCATCCACAAATAGGCCAAGCCAACACAGTTGGGTTTATCAGGTCATCAAGGAGCTGGGAAATGCTAAATGCTAAGCTGGTGAGCTCATTAAAGAGGTAAGGACACCTACACCAGAACTAGCCTGACTTCTAGGACACCCACACACACCCAACATAAGGAAATCAGTCCCTTCTCTGCTACACAGTCCCTCAGGCCTTGACCTCCCTTCCAGTGCTATTCAGGGGTTGTGGAGAAGAAAGCCAGCCCTCTAGCTCTATTTGTGTGGTTCCAAAACACACCAGGTTTGTTAAGCAAACCAAGCCCTCATCCCCACTCCAATATAGTCTGAATAACAACCACTGCCTGCATGCAGCAAAACTAGCGATTCATAGCTTTGTGAGAAAAAAAAAGAACACAGGGTGACAACCCAACAATGGTGAACGTAGCTCAAGTCAGGAAAAACGATTCAGAGTTGTTCTTGGCCATAGCATGGCCAAAACAACTTAGCAGCAACCCAAAAGGTAATTGCACCCACAACAAATGAACAACATGGGGAAAACAACAACAACCACAAATAAGGGAAAGAACAACAACCCCATCTCATAATGAAGCGATGGGAACATTACACAGTCCCCAAACGAGGGAGAAAATCAGATTCTCGGCATGGACGGAAGGAAAACATACACCGACCACAAATAGGTATGGAGAACATGCACATCAAGATCATGTCCTGAGGCTGCCCCTCCAGTTCGTTGCGTGAAGGAAAAACTAGGAAGAATCCTGTGCGTGAAGATGAAGAGAGAGAGTCCCTCTGTGTGAAGATGGGCCAAAACAACAGAGAGATTGGGAGAGTCCAAGAATCCCTTGCCCATGTGAAGTGGTGGAGTCTGCTGGTGGAGTTTGTGTGTGGGAAAACCTGCCACCCACCACTACCCAGCAATAACTGCCCCCAACTAACAACAGAAGTATTTAATGGGTGGTTGACACATGGCTTTTCCCCATAGGTTCAAATTTGAACAATCCCCCCCCCCCTATCCTTGGGAAAATCATGCCCTTTTCAATATGGTTGCATTGACATAGCTGGTTGGGGTTCATTCAATAAAAAATGCATATTTACATGATACCAAAACTATTATGTGTTGTATATCACGATATACCATCGACAACGATTCCAATCGCCGAACATAACAAAAACCAAATCGATGGTGGGGATTTTGCCTTTAGATCCACACCATGATTAATTACAATATATATATATATATATATATCTTTAATGCATCGGGGTCAAAACTGGGATGTTACAGCTGCTATCAAAGCTTGGGCAGTGGATAAGCGTCGGAGGGAGGACAATGAACTCAAACAAATAAAAAAGGAGCTTGCTGAGATAACGAATAAAGAAGGGGGGGTATGATAAACCAGATGGATACAGATATGTTGATCAGACTGGTAGGGAGAAGGAACATCTTGTTACTGGAAAGGGAGGAGACTTGGATATTGAAAAGCAAGGCTGTTTGGTTGGAATGCGGGGATGATAACACGAAAATTTTCAATGCATATGCGAGAGCGAGGAAAGTGGCTAATACTGTCTAGAGTTTATTGGATGAAGGCGGTATGACCTATGACAACTTTGATGGTATAGCTCATTTGGGGGTAGAAAAATTTAAGAATCTTTTCAAAGCTCCTTCATAGGCGTCCATTGCAGAAGTCATTATAATTGCTCAATTATTCTCGAGGTTTGTGGAGCAGGATGATAATGTGGATCTGATGGAGGAAGTTACTGAAGGTGAACTTAAGGAGGTACTACACAGTTTTCAAAAGGATAAGAGTCTGAGTCCTGATGGGTGGACAATTGAATTCTTGCTTGATCTCTTCGAACTCTTGGGTGTAGATTTACTGAGGGTCGTGGAGGATACTAGAATTACGGGAAGGATCCCAGCCAACTTCAACACGACTTTTATTGCACTGATTCCAAAAGTTGACAATCCCATGTCACTGAACAATTTCAGACCTATTTCACTCTATAATTGTATCTACAAAGTGGTCTCCAAAGTAATTGCTCGAAGACTTAAAGGAATTCCATCTGAGCATATCACTGATGAACAATTTTGGTTTCTGCAGGGGAGACAAATACATGAAGCTATTGGTGTTGCTCAGGAGGGACTCCATAGTATGAAAACAAAAAATATCAAGGGGGTTATTCTAAAATTTGATCTCTCCAAAGCCTATGAAAAGGTAAGTTGGTTTTACATTCGTATGCTTTTAACACATCTTGGCTTTGGAATTGCATTTATTAGGTGGATTATGAGCTGCATTACTACTGTTTCCTTCTCGGTTTTAATCAATGGTGCTTCTTCATCTTTCTTCCATGCTGAAAGAGGTCTTCAATAGGGCTGCCCTCTGTCCCCGCTACTTTTCCTATTCGTGGCTGAAGGTTGAGTAGGTATCTAAAGGAGGCAAAAAGACTTGGAACTATGAAGGGTATACATATTTCACAACACCTTCATATTACACATCTACTATTTGTAGATGATGTATTAATTTTTTGCTCTAGGATCAACTAGAGATGTTAACACCATTGCTGATATATTGGTGCTTTTTCCTAAAGCCACGGGGATGGAAATAAATGATGGGAAATCAACACTGTCCAACCATCTACTGAATGTTGGATAATTACAGGTAATTTATGAGATATTTACTTACAAATTGGAAGGACTGGATGGTGGGTTGAAGTACCTAGGGTTTTGCTTAAAACCTAATGATTACCAAAAATGGGATTGGAAATCGTTGCTGGATAAGATGGAAAAACACCTTAAGATTTGGAGCCATAAATGGCTATCTAGGGACGACAAACTAATCTTAGTAAAAGTTGTCTTAGAAGCTATTCTAGTTTACTAGATGTCACTGGCTTGGATCCCTAAAGTAATTCTGGAAGAGGCTCATAGGCTTTGTTTCCATTTTTTGTGGATTGGTAATAAGGAGGTGCAGGTGACTCCATGGGTACGTTGGGAGCGAATTGTGGCTCCAAAAGGTCTGGGAGGATGGGGACTAAAAAATATCTTTGCATTTGCAAAGTCTTTGGAAGCCAAGGGAGGCTAGAGAATAATAATGATAGGAAGATTATGGATAGAAGTTATTTTACAGAAGTACATCGCCCCCGAAACAGTGGAAGAATGGATTAGGAGGTCTATGAAAACACATTCGGGTCGCTCGATCATATGGAAAGTTGTGGTTAAATCCATTGATGTAATTGAATCCAGTCTTGCTTGGAATGTGGGGAATGGCAAGAAATTAAGGGTTGGTGAGAACCCGTGCATTGGATGCAATCGACAACATCGGCTTCATATTCACACAATGGATTCTTTGTGACAAAGAGGGATTGTTTATCTGTCACAACTTGTTGCACCTTTTCAGGAGTACTGTTGGACTCAGTCCTGGATATCGACAAGGGATTTTGAACTATCGGAGCCTGATGAAAGGGAATTGGCTCGTTATATTGGGGTTTTAAACCAGGATTAGGTACAAATCAGGGACAGGGATGATGTTTTTATTTGGTATCTAGCTCCAAGTGGTAAATACACCCCAAAGGTAGGATATATAAAACTTAGTGTAGAGGGATTTCAGAGGGACTTGATCTGGTGGTGGAAGAAACTGTGGAAAATTAAAAAGTCCACCAAAAACCAGGATTTTCATTTGGTGTGTGCTAGAAAACAAGGTACCTACTTAGGACAATTTGCAAAAAGGAGTTTCCAGTGGCTGGGATGGTGTGCACTGTGCAAAGCTACTAGTGAGTCTATAACTCATATTTTTCTACATTGTCTATTCATCAAGGAAGTGTGGAAGGAATTCTCAAAGGTACTTGATTTGCATTGTTGTTGGGAAGGTGCCACAGTTCTGCTGGCCTGGGAGAATTGGAGAAGGACTAAAACACAAGAATCAATGACAACACTTCCATTATTGGGTATGTGGGGTGTAATGATTGCTAGAAATAACTTAATTTTTGTGGATAAAACATGCACACCAGCTTTAACTGCAAGTCTTGCATGTGGTATACTCCATGCCTTCCTGCAACATATTAGGGCCACTAGACAGAGGGAAGTTTTGGAGCTGGAAATTGACAGATCGGTGCCGTGGGGTTTCTTTGATGGTGAGGCACAAAATTAACCTCTATTGGGGGCGGGGGGTGGGGGGGGGAGTCCTTTTTTTATAGATAACCACTGTTTTGAGTTAATGGTGTTGGCACAACCCCAAGCAACAAAACCTAGTCGACAAGGGTTCCCACTCTGTCAAGGCTCAACTCGCCGTGATCTCCCTGAGCACCGACCTAGACAGGTTTTACCCTGTCAGGAAACACCCGTGAAGCAGATGAAGTCTCACTCAAGATGTTTGAGGGAGAGCTGACAGAAACAAGTTTTCATAGAATAGAAGAGGACTATGGGCATCGATAATTCATCAATAGAACCATTCATCATTGTTCTTTAAAAGATCACATCATTTATTCATAACAAAAATAACCATACTGTTGTGCAAACATATCTAGAAAGATAACATTATTCATAAGCAATAAACATCACATCATATATCCATGTCGCTCACATTCACCATTGGATTCACAAAAAAAGAAAGACAGAAAGAGACAAACAGATCACAGTAGTTCAGATCAACCTCCATCTTCTCATATTAATTCTGCGCAATCAACCACAGATCCAGAACATACAACAATTCAATTGAGTTTCAAGCTCTCAATTATCATTCTATGCTCCTATGATTCTATGCATATCTCCCTCTCACATTTACAATTCTTCTTCTACTTATAGGCTTGCGCCTTTACATTCATGGTCCAATTGGACGATTTTCTAACTAATTCTATCAATTAATGACCAATTTTCCGCAAAATATGGTTCAAAAGTACAAAAAGTGACACAAAATATTCAAAATAGTCTATCTTCCACCCTTGCGTGGTGTATTTTGAGCTTGTGCAGCACTCGTGGTGTCGCGCAACTAACTTGTCACAAAACCCTTGCGAACAGGCCCCAACACAATCTTGTGGCTCACCCTCGAGCCATGCCTAGTTGGACCTGGTAAAATTAGTGATCTTGGCTTTGAAATTTACAAAGTGTTGAGTGATCACTTTAACCTACTCCCTGACTCATTCCTTGATCTCTTGGCTCATTGTTAGATCATGGTTGATAGGGTGTTCAACCATCTTCGCAACAATGCTTGTCTTACCTTCTTGTGCAGCTTGAAGTGCAGAAACTGCTCTTATGGATAGATGTGTTCCAATCTCTTAAAACTCGTCTAACTGTGCACTGCGTTGCTACTACCTTTCCCCTGCACTGGTGACTCTCTGCTAAAGCTCCTCGTGTGCCTTATTCGAGAAATCTATCTCATATGCCTTATCCTTGGTCAATTTCTCCTTAACTTGATGCAATTATTCAACTTGTTTTTTCATGACATCTACTTGCTCGTTCAATCGCAAATAATGGTCGTTGATACTCTTATGTCTATTAACTAATTCCTGGTTGGCCACTTGCTGCATGAATATCGGCATCTGGGTGGACAATATGTTGACGTCCAAGGCAATGGTCTGCAGCTACAAATTTTGAAGCCCAAGTGCCACATTAAAATCCATTCCATCTCTCAGAACCTTGGCATTCCTTGCATTCAGGCTCAGCCTGGACTCGTAGAACTCGATCCCAATCCCTGTTCCTGCAAATTTTGTCAAATGGGGCAAGAAATATGGTCCATCTCTGATTCTTCGTTGGTTTCCTGGCCTTCTCCCCAAACCAACTAGGAGGGATGTATCAAGGAGACACCCCTGCTCAAGTAACAGAATCCATAACTTCAGGCCTTGATGGCCCCGTTTGTGGTGTACCCTCTCCGTGCGACCTCGTGGTTGTTCTGGTCCGTCACTTCTGTGATACTGAGGAGATGGGATTCTGCACTTTCCTCTTCGTTGACGAGCTATCCCGCATACTTGCAACTTCTTTTTCAATAGCAACTGGTCTGAACGGTGAATCTTGCTCACTTAAAATATCAATGGTGTATGTATTTTTCTACATATCATACCAATTCTCCTCTCGACTTACAAAGCTTACACCCTTTCTGGCCTGAGCAACTTTGTCACTCTGCATAGTTTTCCTCAACATCCCTCTTGACCACTTGGTAGCTTCAACAACTTACCGAAATTCAACTCTGCACAATAGTATCCTCCAACCATAGCTGGCTTCCTTATAGTGTCACTTCAACTCACACGTCATCATTATCACATCAATTCAATCATCATGACTAAATCATTCATTAATTACCCAAATCTATCGGCGATTCTATTAACACACCGGTTGGATCTGCTATCATTATACGCCACTTCTAAAAGTGTCATTGTTTACCTACATTAACTGTCTTCATGGATTATTGATGTGACATCCACTTTTAGCCCTGCGGCTATTGCATCATGACCTCCTACTTGCACTACTAACTCCTATTCCTGCGCAACCACCTCCTCATGGCACGCCTTCCATTCTCCCATGATCCTATTCATTATTATTATTATTATTTTGTGTAGTGCCTCAAGCACCGCGCAGTTCTGGCCTTGTCCTATAGGGCTTATGTCAACTACCATTCACAAGCTTTGGTAGTATTACTCCATCTAACTGCTGTAGCTGCACTGTGCCTCTAGAAGTAATAGAATTAACAAGATATGGACCTAGCCAAGGCACTGCGCGGTTCTAGACCTGTCCTATAGGACTTATGTCAACTACCTTTCATAAGCTTTGGTAACATTACTCCATCTAACTGCTGCAGCTGCACTGTGCCTCCAGAAGTAATAGAATTAACAAGATATGGACCTAGCCAATGCATCTGTAACTTACCTAGATGCTTCAAGAATTTACTTTCATACAATAGTACCAAATTTCCTTGTTGAAACTCTTTGTTCTTTATATCGTGATCATGCACAACCTTCTGACGATCCTTCTCAACGCACTAATGGAAACCTGCTATAAAGCGGTCCTCTTCAAGTCGTAGCAACTGAGATGCATGATCCTCTAGCGCTACTTTATTATCCATGCCCATCGTTGCTGCAATGCGCAGACTGGTTACAATGTACTCCATAGGCATGACTGCCTCTTTCCCATATACTAATTTGAACGGTGTTTGCCCCATCAATCTCTTGCAAGTGGTGCGATATGCCCATAGTACTGCGAGAATATTCAAGTCCCAGTCATCGCTGTTAGCATTACACACCTTTGTAAGTGCATGCTCCAATATCTTGTTGAAATCTTCTGTTGTTCCATTTGCATGTGGATGATATGGTGTACTTTTCTTATGTTGTATTTGCAGTTCCTCTGTCAGCGTGCTTACTGTGCAGTTGATGAAGTGACTGCCTTGGTCGCTCATCAATATCCTTAGACATCCAAACCACGTCATGATGTTGTCAAACAGAGATCTTGTTGCTGTCGCAGCGGTGCAATCGACGACGGGTGCGGCCTCCGCCCACCTAGTGAAGTAGTCGGTTGCTGTGAATATGTACCGTGCACCAGTTCTCTTCCCAAATGGGTTGATTGGACTCATAAAGTCCATAGCCCATTTTTCAAAAGGCTGCAAGGTTGCTTGTTGTACTAGCGACATCTCATCCCGCCGCGATGGTTTTCCAGTGTGTTGACAGACATCCCAGCTCCGCGCATAATCTGTCGCATCATTATGTAAGGTGGGCCACCAGAGCCCTGTGCGAAGCACCTTTGTTGCAATATATCATCCTCCATAGTGTCCACCAACAACTTCTACGTGGGCTTCCTCTAAAATCTCTCCTTGTTCATGGGGTAGGACACATTGCCTCAAAATATCATCTAAGCCAAGTTTGTATAATTGTCTAGCAATCAACTGGAAATCGAAAGCCAAGTTTGTATAATTGCCTAGCAATCAACGGGAAATCCAAGGCCTTGACTACCAACTGCTTCTTCTGGCTTGTCGAGAAATCTACCGCCGCAACTCCTGTCGCCAAGAACTGGATTATTTGGTCATAATAATCATCTGCTATGTCAACTTTGAATAGTTGTGCATTCAACAGTCCCTCGTCAATGTTTGTTGGTTCTTCTCCTGTCTCAATCTGAGACAAATGATCGGGGCCAACATTCAAGTGACCCGACTTCATAATTATTTCAAAATTGAACTCCTGAAAGAGAAGTAGCCACCGACATATCTTCCCCCCCAACACAAGATTTTTTGACTAGGTATTTCAAAGCAGAATGGTTAGTAAACATCTTAAAATGACCACCTAAGAGGTAATTCCTAAATTTCTGCAGTGCATATACCATCGCCAGACCTTCTCTCTATGTGGTTGTATAGTTTTTCTTAGCAAATGACAACTTCTGAATAGCAAAAGCGATCGGGTGATCGAGATCTCCTTCACCTAGATGTGCAAGCACCACACTTAGTGTGACAGAAGATGCATTAATGTGGATGTGGAACTCCTTTTTCCAATATGGGAACATGAGTATTGGCGTCAAAGCCATCTTGGCCTTTAGTGTGTCGAAGATTCCTTGACATTCTGAACTCCATACACATGCGACAACTTTCTTCAATAGTTTTTCCATAGGGGCAGTAATCGCAGCATATCCTCTGATGAATTTGCGATAATACCCGATGTGCCCTAGTGTCTCCCTAAGCATCTTCACATTTGTCGGCGGTGGCAATATCAAAATGAGTGTTATCTTTGTAGGGTCAACCAACAATCCTTGCTTGTAAACAATGTGACCCAGCAACATTCCAAAAGGTGCGCAGAAAATGCACTTCTTGGAGTTTAGTGCGACTTGATGTTGTTGACATCTTTCCAGCATCAGTCGCAGGTTTTCCAAATGATGCTTAATTAGACCATACACTATGTAATCATCCATATAAACTTGTAGGAACTTCTGAATGAAATATTTGAATGTGGCGACAAAAACCCAAGAAAATATTTCAGGTGCATTTTTCAATCCAAAGGGCGTCATTTTGTATTGGAAGCAACCCCATTCAGTGACAAATGCCATTTTATGTCTATCTTATTTTGCGATTCTTATCTAGTGATAACTAGAAAATCCATCTGTAAAAGAGTACATCTCCTGACCACCTACTCCTTCGAGTACTTCATCAGTGAATGGTGTTGGAAATGGATCATGTATGCAGGCATCATTCAATTTTCTTAGGTTGACACAGATTCGAACTTCACCGGTTTTCTTGTGTTGGTCTACCATAGGATTGATCCATTCTAATTCTTCCACTGGCTCAATGATGCCAGCGTCCAACGTCTAGTCAAGCTCATCCTTGAATATTTCTTTGTATTGTGAATTCAGGCGATACGTCCTCTGTCTTACTGGTTTCGTATCGGTCTTTAACGGAATCTTCATTTCTCCCAGATCACCCAGTATTCCTTTCATTTTAGAGAATTTGGTTGGAAACAGATCTTCAAATTCATGTAGTAGATCCATGGTCTTTGCCATAGTCTCTTCGTCCCAGTAGTCCCCAACACTTACAAATTTTGGGGTCTCCTTCATCCCAATGTTAAATTTTTTAATCTTCAGCAGCTGATTCATGGGATCAGTCGGTATATTTGGTGCTACGACATCCTTACTCCCTTCTGTCTCCGGAATATTGATATTCCGCTGCTCATCATCATCCTTAGGTCCGCCCGACACATTGTAACATTCCATCATCAATTGCATGTGGTAATGCGCATATGGATCCCCTAGATATGCAACTGGTACTACCTTTAATACCACATCTTGGATGATCTGAAGCACATTGTGGACATTGGGATAGGAATTCGCGAAACTAAAGGTATGAGTAAAGAAAACTGTCAGCTCCTCCCAAGTGGTTATTTTTCTACACAACTTCACTGATATATACCACGATCTTGGCATTTCATCCAAAGTGTCGACAAAGGCATGGACCCATTCATCCTTTGGTTGCAATGCCCAGAATGTCTGGCATTCCATCAAATGGCCGCTAGGGTCATTCCTCCTATTGTACCTCCCATTATGATATATTTCTTCATCACTGAAGCACCTTGTCATCAACCATCGACATTGCACCCATCCAGTAATTGGCTTTTTATGAGTCGCCCACCAACGTGCTGGGGTAGCCTTCAGTGCCTCCTTTAGAGCCAACAATTGCTGCGGCACTGATACCCTCTCTTCAAACTCCATTAAGAATGCAGACAACTCAGGCAGTCCCTCATAGGTTGGTAATTTGACAATCTCAGTCGCGACATGGCACAACGACTGCATGATCAAACCACACTTCCTGAATGACACCTCATGCATGCAGTTTTACTAGTTTTCTAATGCATCATCGGAATCAGAAGACGCAGAACTAGTGCTACGCCAGTCGATTTCTCCGTCAGCAGTTGGGTGGATGTAATCCTCATAAATGTTGTAAGCATGATCCCATCCCTTGACAACTTCATCTTTCACTAGTTCAATATGTATCCGTCCTTCGTTTGGATCCATAGGAGCGATGACTCCGATGTCTTGATTCTCAAATGTCAAGATCCACTTCTTGAAGTTAATTATTGCCATACTATTGTTGGCTGATCCAATCCCCAGTAATGCGAGATAGGAATCTCCACCATCAACAACTTCAATCACATCGAAATCGGTATAGGTATTCATACCTTCAACATCTATGACCAGGTTCGACACACGTCTGATTGGTCTTACTTTGGCCTGATTAGCCAAGTGCACCTGTGCAAGGGACCAACCCAACGTCAACCTCCCCATTTTCTGCCAGGTTTGCTTTGTCGAAACATTCACATCTAAGCCTAGATCCAGAATGACCAAATCTACTTCATAGTTCCCCAATATGAATGTTCATGCACATTTATTTTCCCATCTTTTTATTATGTAAAGAGTTCACCGAGGAGTCCTTCCACTCCCTACCCAGGTGGTGCAATGAATTCTCAATCTTGGCCAGAGCATCAGGATCTCTTGCCAGTGACAAGCAACTTTCAAAGAAGTGTTACAAGGTACCATGCTGCCGCAAAGTTCCTGCCTCAAATGAAGAATAAAAAGTAGAGGGCATTTCATAGACATGTGGCTTACCATGATTTCTTTCGATCGCATCCTGAGCTTCAAAGAATGTCTCTTTTTAGTTGTGAGATCAAATGATGCCTTCTTCTTTCCATCTAATCGAACCTGTGGGTGGGGCCCATCTTCTCTAGTCGTCACACCTCCATGGGTGATGATTGCAATGTCAACATCCTCTGTTTTGGGCTCTATTGAGATCGTCGCAACTGTTGGTCCTTGACTTTGGTTCATCAATGGATTCTAATTTATTGTCGAGTTCTTTGGTTGATTCATAGTTTGAGTATGAAGTGGAACTTGATTTCGAGCCTATTTCTATAAGTGATTCTGGTTCTGTAGCTGATTTTGAATCTGCAACTAGTTCTGACTCTGCAAATGAGGAGCATTCTCAGCCTTCCATCTTGCAATTAGCTGTGGGTAGTTCTCGACAGTATGATCAATTGCGGTGCAGTATGTACATGAACACTGCAATTGTGGGAAATATATCTAGTGATGTCTGAATACCCCACAATTTTAACACTGGATAGGTTCGCGACCTCGTCCTCCTCCTCTTCCTCAGAATCCTCCTTGCTGCTGAAACTGAGACTGAGCCAATTGGTGTGGTGGGGGGTTCAGATGCTGCTGAACATAGCACACTTCTTGAACATATTGTGGTTGCGGTGGAGCCATCGACATCTGGCTGTACTACGGCTACGGTGTGAACTATGGCTGTGGCACAAACTGCGGTTGCGGCTGTGATGGTATAAATTGCATCTACGACAGTGGTGTATACTGTGGTTGAGGTCGAGATTTTACCACCTGAGGCTATGGTTGTGATTACTGTACTGTGCGATGATCTTCACCCTTCACAAAGTATGAGTCGTATGTCCTTTCCTGAAGCAGGTCATATGCATGACAGTCTTAATCTCCATTCCCCTCAGATCGACAAAATGAGCAATATAGGTTTTCTAGCTTTGTCACCATCTTCTGCATGTAGCTACATTCTTCATTTCGGTGTCCATAGACTTGGCATATGTGGCACCATGGTATGCTGCCGCAAATTAGTGGGTTCAATGCCCCATATAACATATAATTTTAGAAGTCATGGAAAGTATCTTTAGTGTGTCCATCTGCATGACAACGAGTGCACCAAATATCTTGGCGTTTCTCTTTCCCTTTCTTAATGTATTGCAACTGAAGCGTCAAGTTCACCAGTTGTGCCTGAATTTGGTTCATACCAGCTGCATTCTCCCCAACATGTGAAGCTTCTAACTCCTTTTGCGATCTTTAGAGCTTCGCTTTGTGTCGCAATTTTTTGTTGCATCAGTGGTTTCCAAATATTAGGTACCAATGCTGCGATAAACTATTCTTTGTGCTGAACGTCACTCATATCAAAACTGACTCGCGGCATTAGTGTCTTAAATATTTGATCGAAGTCCCAAATGGTCTCATTAGGAAATTGCTTAATCTCTTTTGAATCAGTAATATACTGTGCTTTAGATTTTGGTTTCTATAATTCTTTGATCAGTCCTCTCCTGAATTCATCCAATGTTTTTGTAGGGGTCCCTATAGGAACTTGTATAAATTTCATGTACCAATATAGCGCACGACCTCGAAGAGTAGTCGCCAATTGGCCTTTCTTAACGTCGTCATCCGTGGCCTACCTGACAGTCCACACTACCTCACATAAAAACCAATGTTGCTCGGGATCGTCAGTCCCATTTCCATGGAACAAAGGTAACTTTGTGTTGTCGCATGCCATCCTGGACCTTCTTCCTACATATGTTGATTTAATACTAGAATGATGCTAGCACATTGGGAAAGTCGACATGGAACTTGTGTTTCTTCCTTAATGTGGATTAGTGCGCGGAGGCGTGGGTATGTTGCTGCTGGGGTTTGATCTCACTGCTATTCTAGGTGTAGTCTAGGTTTGGTCATCCTCTTCGTCACTATAGGGTTGCTTCATCCTGTGTGGTCTTCCTTCGGGGCCTTGCATTTCGATTGCAGCAGGACCTTCCCCTGTCCTCTACTTCTTCTCTTGTTGAAACCTTGCTCCTCCCCTCGTAAGACCACTTTCTTCCTCGGCTTCCCTCACAGTCTCGTCGAAACATGCACCAATCTACCGCTTATCTTTCCATTCATATCCCCCCTTTCATCGCAATATCCACCGCCTCCGCACACCAGAGTTATACTACTTGAGGTGCATCTTCAATATACCCTTTTCACATACAAGCATTTTAATTGACAATTGTAGAGACAACAACAACCTACCTCTGGGTTCGTTAAAAAATTGCCTTTTTGCTTCACTATAGGACTTGGTAGTGTCGACTACGAATTCAGTGATATATCATTTTAGGATACTATCCAACTAGACCTCAACAGCTTGCGATGCTTTGTTGTCAGTTTCCTACAGCTCCTGGATCAATTCAGGGGTCCATGATGTTGTCTCGCCTCCTTGGAAATTTGGCTTCTTGTAAGTGAACCATGCCAACCTCTCATACAGTATGATGGGAAAATCACAAAAGAAGTACTCATGAGGACCTTCGTGTATGTATCTCGCCAGCCACTTGTCTGTCGTCAATCCAGGGTTTTGATTTTCTCCTTCAGCAAATTCTCATAGCCTCTTATCAAACCAATCTTGAATTTTCGGTAGCGTAGGATGCCACATATCCTCCTCTCAATCACAACAAGGTCCCAGTAATGAAACCATTTATTGGCACAACCCTAACCAACAAAACCTAGTCGACAGGGGTTCCCACTCTATCAACGCTTAACTCACCGTGATCTCCCTGAGCACCGGCCCAGACAAGTTTTACCTTGTCCGACAACACCCACTAAGCAGATGAAGTCTCACCCGATATGTTTGAGGGAGGGTTGACAGAACTAAGTTTTCATAGAGTAGAAGAGGACTACGGGCATCGATAATTCATCAACTTACCTATCAGATATGACCAGTTACTTAATCATCAATAGAACCATTCATCATTGTTATTTAAAAGATCACATCATTCATTCATAACAAAAATACCATATTGTTGCGCAAATAGATCTATAAATTTTACATTATTCATAAGCAATAAACTTCGCATCATAGATCCATGTCGCTCACATTCACCATTGGATTCACATAAACAGAAAGATAGAAAGAGACAAAAAGATCACATTAGTTCAGATCAACCTCTGTCTTCTCATATTAATTCTACGCAATCGACCACATATCCAAAATAGACAACAATTCAATTGAGTATCAATCTCTCAATTCTCATTCTATGCTCCTATGATTTTATGCTTATCTCCTTCTCACATTTGCAGATCTTCTTCTACTTATAGGCTTGAGCCTTTACATTCATGGTCCACTTGGACGATTTTCTAACTAATTCTTAACTGATTCTACCGATTAATGACCAACCTTCCTCCTTGCGTGGTGTCTTTTGAGCTTGTGTGGCACTCGTGGTGTTGTGCTACTAACTTGTCCCAAAACCCCTGCCAACAAATGGTAGGGCTTGGGGATGGTAGTAGCAACTTTGCAGAATTACTAAGCTTAAAAATTTTAGTCATTTTTGCAACAGAGAAGGGGTGTAGAACTTTAAATGTTTTTGGTGATTCAATGAATGTGATAAACTGGATTAAGAGGATACAACTTTGTAGGAATCTGAGACTAGCCAACATTTTAAATTCCATTCAAACAATTATAGCCTCTTATGATGCTTTGACATTTCGACATGTCTACAGGGAAAATAATAGGCACGCGGACAATACTTCGAAGGAGGGGCTCCAGTTGGATCTTGGCCAATGGAAGATTAGAGAAATGATAGAGGGTTCGGTCCAAGAATATTACCACAAACCTTGAGGGTGCGGCTCCTCTTTAAATTTTATAAAATTTACAATTTACTTTTTTTTGCATGATGTCCTTGTCAGGATGCAGATTTATGAGACACTTATTTTTGGGGACAATTTTTTTGGTACAGTCTGTGAAATAGTCATGAATTTTCTGTTTAGGTTTTTATTTTGACTGTTATGACAGTTGGCATATTACTACCAGTATTTACAGGAAGGGACAACACTATTTCTGATTTCTTTTTGAACAAGACAACATGCATGTATAATGTTGAATACTATGTTATTTTCCATATGGGGTTTTCTAGTGGATCTTGTAGGATCTACTTTATTTTCTTCGCTCATATATTTCTCTTAGTTAAATATGCAACAATGTGTATCTACTAAATGTAATTTTGTTCTCAATTGATGATATCAAATTATGTTTTTTTTCTAAGGGAAAAAAATCAAATCAACAAAGAAAATTATAAAAAAAATACATTTTTTTAAATTTACAAATATAATTAAAAAACAAATAGACAACAATTGAATAAAGTTAAGGTCTTGACAATATATAACTTTATAATGAAAATGTAAATAATGAATTAAATCTCCTATTAAATAATGATAATATTGAAGATTTCTATTATTATTTTACAGTGATCATCTCTATTTCCATCAATAAGTTTTATATCGAAATGTCGTGTAAAATGAAAATATAATGGTGAACCCTTGGTTTGAAAAAGAGTATAAGATTGCTAGAAAATCGATTAGAAATGCTTCTAACGAGTCCGTAAAGTACAACAAGATAAATAGGTACAAATCCCGAATTAATTAAGAAAACAAATGTCAGGGGAGGCAGGTGTTGGAGGGGTCATCTTTGATTCTAGAGGAAAAAACATCCAAACCTTTGCTTGGGGTCTGGGTTAGAGGACGGATAATCATGCTAAATGGATGGCTTTAATGCAAGGAATAGAAATGATGGTTGAGTTAAACATTGGAACCTTTCAAGTCTTTGGAGACTCTCATATTGTTATCCAAAAGATGCAAGGCATAATTGTTGGAAAAGGTAAAGAGGTTGGAAGAGTTCAAAGGATAATTATGACTTTCATATTTGATATCACAATGGTTCAATTATTTCATGTCAAACGTCAGAACATGAAGGAAGTCGATAAACTTTCCAACTTAGGATGCAAGTTAAGACAAGGTGAAATAAAGGTTAATCATTAAATTGAATCCCCCCCACTCATTAAATGGACTTCTTTCTTTTAAATTTGAGAATCTAGCCTTGTTTCCCACTTGTTGAGGGGCTCATGTTCTCATGGTATTGTAAGCTCTAAGGGAGGGCCCAGGCCAACCTGGCCTCTCCATTAAGGAGGTGGGACAAAAGCAACTACAATGGTGGCTATGGGATGCACCATATGACAAATGAAATGCGGTTAAGGAATTTTGTTTTGTGCATTAATCGCTCCTGGAAAGGATCTTTACTCCTCACCACCCTCGCTCGAATGAAATTTTATGGTTCCCACACGATAACCAGGGGTTGAGATTTGGGTGATCTCTTGCATGCTCTCATGATCTCATGCTCTCTTGAGACGAGAAGCGCTCCAATTATTTGTATGTCATTGGGAGGAGAATCGATGTTGTTCTCAAAGGTCAAGACGAGCGCAAGGAGGAAGAACCTTATATATTCTCATTTTCATTTGTGAAGAATAATGCAATGGAGAAGGTTCTGGGTGAAATAATTGAGTTGAAGAATATTATTGTAGATTATAAAAATATGTTACGATGTGTCTTAGAGGTATCCACAATGATCTTGGAGGAAAGCATGAGAATATTAGTTGATATTATGGGCATTTACTCTTGCATTGATGATATGGAAGGAAGCACATGGGTTCAAGTTGGAGAGGTCGAGGATATTAGACATAGGCTGATGGATATGGAAAGGAATCAGAATTATTGGCATGAGTAGGTGAAAACAACTATGATTAACATAAAACACAATCTTCAAGAGTAGGGATTGAACACAAATGAGAGGAATGAGACCCGATTTGTTGAGTTAAAAGAAATCCTCAGTGAAGTTCATGCAGATTTGGACAGTCTCTGTAGAGGCAATAATGGACCTTCATGTGAGCAAGATGAGGCCTCTTTGATGGAAGAAGTATTCATAGTGCAACTGAATGAAGCGGTCAACCAGACCCAAGAATGATGTTTCAGTCTTGTCCAATAATTTTTTTTAATGATTTTTAGCATATATTTATGTTTCCAGTTTGTTAGAATATACAATGTGAGAGGAAGAAGAATAGGTATTGGAAGATATAATATTTTTTTATCAGACAGAGATGACAGAAGCATAAAACTCTATGGATTTGTATTGTTTAGCTCTGATTTTAAACTCATTTATGATGGCTTGAAGGTGATATGTATATATTTTCTTATATATTAATACCAATTCTCATTCATGTTAAAAGAAAAAAGAAAATAAAAGAAATGTAATACATAAATAGAAAGCAAGAGAAGTTTTTGCACCTCTCTAAGCTAAATCCTAATAAATTATGGAGGCAAATTCTAACTCATAAAATTAAAGAAAAAAATATGATTCCGTCAAGGAAATGAAATTTCCACCTTAAAGAGATTCATGATCCCCTTGATGTTGCGGAAAACATTCGATCCCTTTCTGTAGAGCGATACTTTTTTTTCTTTAGAAGCCAATTAAGGCTAAGTGGCTTGTAGAAGGAAATGATAAGCACATTGAAGGCTACCAAGCACAAGTCTTCAAATTTGCAGGGCTTATCCTCAACCCTCACATTCACAAGCTCTTCGATTTAGTAGTCATGTAGGGTTTCCTTAAACCCTGGGATCAAAGCCTCATTGTTCTTATTTTTAAAGTATAGATAAAACAATCTGTCTAAATATAGGACCATTATGATTATCCCTCTTGTAGTCAAGTTATATGGAATTATTTTGGAAACAACGATCAATGTATGGTTGGGAAGACATGGAAAAAGAGTTAAAGGCCATATCATGTTTTGGAGGTATCATTCAATTATAGGCCATCTTGTTATGCTTAAGATCATTGCAAAGGGGTGTCAAAATAATAAAACCAATCTCCTATGCTGATTCATTGGCCTTATAAATGCATTTGTTACGATGGCCAGAACTAATCTATGGAATAGATTAGAAGTGATACAAGTTTCTTTCAGGTTTAGAGTTGTTGTGATAAGGTTTTATGATAACATTATTACCAAGTTTAGGACCACTAAGGGTTGGTCAGAAGAAATCAATTCTAATATAGGACTTAAGCAAGGTTTTCCATTGCCCCCTAATTTTGTTGGCATATACATCGACAAGTTAAAGGGATGTTTGGAAGATGAAATTTGTCTTGGAATGACTCTAACCAAAATAGTATAATCCTTCTTCTTTATGCTAATGATATGGTTCTGATGGTCAATAATCCCTATGATCTTAACAAGTAACTAAAAATTATCCAGATTTTGGCTCTCGTGTGAGTATGATTGTTAATGTTGATAAAACAAATGCTATGATAATCAATTCCCAAAGGATCACTTACACTAATTTGATGTATGACAACAACATCTTGGAGGAAGTGACTTCATACAAATATCTCATAATCGATCTTCATCACAAGAATAGCGTGAAATATAACATTAATAAAATGATAAATGGAGGGTGGAAAACTTTATTATTGGCTTAAAATAATTATAGTCAATGAACATTTGAATTTGGGACAAGAAGAAACTCATATTTGAGGCTCTTGTCACTCTTGTTATCTTCTTATATGATTGTGAAGTTAGGGATTGTAACATCTCTGGAGAATCATAGAGAAAGAGAAAGCAAATGAAAAAATTATTTTATAAATTATAGTCTTAAAATTAAAGCAATGCACACCATCCTATCTTCCTCATAGAATTGAGTCTTTCCTCCATTGAGAACATGTCCATGACTAGGTACCTAATGTACAATAACAAGATAAACAACATAAAAGACAAGAGGCTTCCTAGGATTGTTTCAAGCTCCAATCAAAACCACCTACAACCCAAGCAGGATTGGCATAAAGATGCCAAGGCTTTGCTAAATGATTGGAGAATCAAGGAAGATGTCAATTTAGAAAATAATGACAACATAAAAAATATTATTACAACTAATTCAAGGAGAGATTGTGGTGAATGAAAAAATAGTGGATGGTAAAAAATAAAGTTACTATAAGGAGGTGATCATCCCTAATTTAAAATATCAGAAGTATCTCTATGTTTTAACAAATCATTAGAAAATTCCTAAAATTTCACGGGTCGAAAGAATTTGTCATCTTTGTGACACTAAAAGGGTTAAGGATGAGAAANTATATTTATTTTTTATGAAGAATTGCAGGTATGATTTAGCAAATACCAATCAACCAATTACACAAGAGCATTCGAACAACATCGAAAAAAACAAAGAATGTACAAAATATTACAATATGAGAGTGAGTCTCCCGAATAGACCTAGTTCAACAAAATGAAGCTCTGTTAAGGAATTGGAAATAAATTGTTGGGTTCTCCATTGATGCTAAGATTGCCTTGAGACAACAGGCATGCTTTATTTGCTAATGCATCTGTAGTTTTATTTAACTCACGCAGAATGTGGAAATATGTTACCCTTTCAAACTCTTTCAAAATATTCCGAATTCTCCGCAATGATTTATTCAAAACATAATTATTAAAATGACCATCTAAATTTAATACTTTGATCAACAACTCTGAATATTCATGAATTTGAATTGAATTGTATCCATTCTCCTTTTCAATCTGGCATGCTTCAGGAGACTGTAACTTTCATCTTGGTTATTCGACATAATTCCAAGACCCCAACTAAAACTGGATTTAATCAATCTATCTGGAGATATAACCAAAACCCCAGCACCAGAGATCCCATGATTCCCCTTAGATGCACCATCAAAGAATATTGCCTCTTAAGGGGAGCTCATCCACCATGCACTGGATGCAACAACATTGCAACATACACACCAAGAGGGGGAGCAAACAAGTTTGATGCAAACCGTCTTTCTAAGTCCCATTGAACAGGGAGCCATCCACGTTGTGATCTCAGAGAACATGGATGAAGGGGGCACCTTTTTACAAGCAGACTCGACAATTAGCTTTTTTATTTGTGTGCCACGAGCTGAGGAGCTGTAGGAATATCGTTGAATATCCAATTGTTTCTAGAAAGCCATAATTTCCACTAGATGAATTTAGGGAGCGATTGCTAGAATTTGGACCATTCGGCAGTTTTGTCTTTTGTAATTGGGCTCTGATCTTTCCATGAGGAATAAAGTGAAACAACAACTGTTTGAACTGGAACAATAACATTCAATCCGTTAAGGACTATCTCCCATCAATTGGGAGAAGACATAGTTGATGAAGCTATGATATGTCATTTCAGAAGCTGAGTTACAAAAGCAACACCTAAAAGGTCCATGAAATCCTTGTCTAATCAATTTGTCGCCAATCGGGACCTTGTTATGAATAAGCAACCAAGTGAATAAGTTCACCTTTGGGAGAAAATAAGAAGACCACACTGAATTCCAAATCGAAGGGGTAGAACAGAGACATGAGGAGTTTGAGAAACGATGAATCCTTAAACAGTTGAATAAGTTCCAGATTGACTCCATCCCCATTTATCTTTATAAGAGCAGAGAACAGGAGCGAGTATTATATGAGAAGAGAGAAACCAAAATTTGTGGGAGATGAGATGCTCTGGAAGCTCAGGAATGGACCAATCTGCCCAGTTTCCAGCGCTGTCCCAAGAGAAAATATCAGCCAACCAAAGAAGGCCTTTATTTGATAACCAGTCCTTAATCTCTTATAATGAGTTAACCGAGGAAAGAGGAGGATTTCCGAAAATTTTATCATCCCACAGAAGGATCCTCTTCCCATTTCCAGGGATTCTATAGAGCTGTTGGTTGTAATTTTCAATTCCTTTTCTGCATAAGTTCTAGATAGTTGTGCCTGAGGAAGTATTTGAAGTTGTTAGATTTATCAAAGAGTCGCCCTTTAAAAATTTCATCCAAAATATCTTACTAATTGGGTGATTTTTATCAGCGTATAACTACCAAATGAGTTTACCTCCCATTGCCAAGTTAGCCAATCTGGGGTCACGAATTTGCAATCCACCTTTTAAAATATGTCTTTTAAGAATGTCCCAACATACAAGATGCATCTTATTTTGGTTACCTTTGCCACCATTCCAAATAAAGTCTCGCAAAATTTTGGAGAGCTGAGACGTGATAGACTTAGGAGCAAGAAACAAAGAAGATTGAAAGATGGGAAGAGCTGAAAGAACCGCCTTTATCAAAATCAATTTTCTAGCCTTGGTTAACCACTGACCGCCCCAAGAAGCAAGTTTTCCTTTTATCTTCTCTAAAACATCGAGCCAAAGAGAAGGAGGGCTTGATCCAAGAGTTAGAGGCAATCCCAAGTATTTGATTTTCTCCCACTTATCATAACCAAGCAAACCCAAGGAATTATCTATTTGAAGGATTTCTGATTTGTCTACATTCCAACCATAAACAACACTTTTTTTTATTGTTGATTAAAGCTCCTAAAATTAGGCAGAAAATTCGAAGAACTTCATTGGAGGCTTGAGCAATTTTTAATGAGACCCCTCCAAGAAGAAGAAAATCATCCGCAAAGAGGGCATGGTTTATTGGGTCCACACCCCTTGCAATCTTAATTCCTGGAATGTAACTTGGTTCCTTTTCAACATAAATTTTTCCGCTTAGAGTTTCAGCCATCAAGATATAGAGAAAAGGTGACAGCGGACATCCTTAGCAGAGTCCTCTTGATGCTTGGAAAAAGTCTAAAGGTATACCATTGACTATAGGCGCAATCTAGGGCCTATCTGTACAAGATTTTATCAGATTAACAAACTAAGAGTTGAAACCAAAAGAGAGAAGGATTTGATAAAGGTAGGAAAGCTTTACTCGATCAAATGCATTTTTCATATCCATCTTGATTAACATTCCTTTATCCTTCCTTTGGAAACTTGAATGGAGGGATTATTGGACTTGAATTACATTGTCAACTAGATGCCTACCTTTTACAAAACCCCCCTGAAGAGGAGAGATCAACTTTCCTAACAAGAGCTTGAGACGATTAGCAAGAAGTTTGGAAAGGATCTCGTAGGAGGCATTACAAAGCGAAATAGGTCTAAACCTATTGAAAGTTTCAGGATTAACTTCCTTTGGGATTAAAGCAAGAAATGTAGAGTTGGTACATCCACCCACTTTGCCTTTTTGTTGAAAGGATTTCACCACGCGGATCAGATCTGTTTTTATTATTTTCCAACTGGCTCTATAAAAATGGAAATAAAACCCATCCGACCCAAGAGCTTTATCTGGCTCCATTTCCCAAATGGCATCCAAAGTTTCTATTTTAGCGAAGGGTTTCATTAGACCATCATTACACTTTGGGCTGACAAGAAAAGGTACATTAGCCAAAAAATCTGCGGACACTCCACAATCAAAGTTTCCATCCTCCTAAAACAATTTCTGAAAGTGCCATTTTGCATCCTGTTTTAGTTGTTCATGACCTTTTATAATTTCACCCCCACATGTGGAGATTTTCGAAATATGATTCCATGACAATCTAGCTCTGTATTGACGATGGAAGAAGGCTATATTTTTATCTCCTGCCAGCAACCACAGACTTCAAGACTTCAACTGAAGAAATTCCTCTTCCTGTTGGAAGGATTGAGAGGTTTTAATTTGAGCGAACTGTCCAAGAGCTAGCTGAGATTTGGTAATTTCACTTTCTTCCATTCTTAATTGGATCTTTGATAAATCTAGCACTTTCTTTTTCCTACTGCTGGTCGAAGTATTGACAGTATTTTTTGCCCAATTTTTCAATGCATATTTAGTGTACTTAAGTTTCTACTGCCAAACAAAACTGGGGGATCCTTCTACATATTGAGCCCATGCTTGAGCCACTGTTTCCCAAAAACCATCTCTCTCAATCCAAAGAGGACTGAAGCAGAACATAAATGGGCCAAGGTCTTCCTCCTTTTCAAACATCAAAGAAATAGGATCATGATATGAAGAAATATTGGGCAAAATTTTAGATGAGATTATAATTTCCCATCCATCAAGGAACTTTGGACGAGGAACCTGTCAAGACGAGCTACGATATTTACAAACCCAACTTTGTTGTTAGACCATGTGAATCGTCCTTTCTTTGGCTTAAAATCAATTAGATCACTGGCTTTGATTAAATCCTCAACCGTATCTTGATGAGGATCCTTTCCACGAGTTCCACCTTTTTTCTCGTTAGGAGCTAGAGTTATGTTGGGATGCCCCATGATTATAATATTTGTAGGAGAGTAGATTTCTAAAAAGTCTGATAACGATTTGTGGCAGTCTTTATTTTCATTAAAATTAATAGGAACATAAAGGTTAAATACAACAAAGGAGATCTTACTAGAGATATGGAAAGATTTTGTAAATATCCAGTGTTGGGTAACAAAACAACTTTTGAGTTGAAAATTTTCCTCACACCATAGAGTTGAAAGGCCCCCAGAGGTACCTCTCGCGTTGACAACCTTTCCAACATTCAATTTCCATTTAGTTTTACTTAAGAGAAGAAGATATTGCTCTTCAATCTTTGTCTCTTGAAGGAAGAGAATGTCAGGATGATCCATTCTCATTAAATCTTTGACTGCTTCAACTTTGATTGGGTTCCCCAATCCCCTAGAATTCCAAGAGACGTTCTGCATTACTTACCTAGGAGAGAGGGAGTTATTACTCCCTTTGGGGGTCTATTTATCTTGCTCCTTCCAAGTGACATTTAAATTATGGACTGGCTTCCCTGCATCTTTAATCACTCTGCCTATTCTTCTATAGCCTCTTTTCGAGACTTCTTACCTGCCTTTTTGGACAATTGCTCTATAGAATCTTCTTATGAAGAGCCTGAACTATCAACAGGTTTCTTCTTAGTTATTTCTGCATAAGAAGGATAATATTTTGCTCCAATTGGAGAAGGATGGTTTCACTACAAGGATTCACCTACTCTAGGTAGTTCTGAACTTGCTTCTCTAGATTGATCTAATGGTCCTATGTTTTCTTCTGCTTCACCATCACGCTCTTCTAATTGTTGCAGTTCACCCTCTTCAAGAATAGGGATATCTTCATAAGAACTTAAAACAACAAAATGATTAGAAGAAACATTGGGATTTTCTAGATCTTGGGTTTTAGGAAGGGACTTCCCATCAACAAAATTCCATTCCTAGTATTTCCTTCTCTGCCATTATTTCTGTTGACCTGATTGGATATACTTAACTTCTAAACTTGTGTCCACTGATCATCCTTCTCTTTTTCAAGGTATTCTTCTGATTTTTTCTTGCAATTTTGGGAAAAATTGGCATAACCATGGCTGAACCAACACTTAAATGGAATTTGTTCATAGTCTAACTCCTGAATATGAGACCATTCATCTACTGTTAACTTGATAGCCTCTAGTAGTCCTATCTCTAAATTAACGTCAATGGATATTCTTGCACATGAATATTGATCTTTCCTTTCTTCCCTATCGATGTATTTTCCAAGCTTATTCCCGATGGTTTCCAGGGATTCTAAGTTCCAACAATGTAAAGGTAAGTGAGGGAGCCTTATCCAAATAGGAATAACAGACGAAACATCTTGGGTAGGATCAAAATAAGGAGTCCATTTATTCAAATAGAGTCCCCAAGGGCCCATATGTTAGGATTATTAATCCTCCCTTGGTGAAATGTCTATTAGATTAATTATTGCCTAACTTAGGAACCTTAAATTAATTAAATGGGTCCACTAGTGCAATTGGGTCCACATGTACTAGTCATTGAAGTGTGGGGGACATTACTAGAGGTTAACTACCACTTACTGCATGTGCATGCATCAGTTAGGATGCCTCCTAGACCAATCCCTACATTTTAGGAGCCACTAGGAGTCCCAACACCAACCTACTTCAGTCAGTTGGTGTTAGCACTAGTTAGTCTTAGCTATCCTCCAGTTATAATCAGTTAATTCACAGTCAGTTAGGCTACCGCTGCTAATGCATGGATAATGCATGGTTGCATGGGGAGGAGCGTTTTAGCTACCTATGACACTCAATTGCACTGAGTTAACTAGTTGTTACTGCTTATTGGAGTTATTGGTCATTAGGGAGTTGTCTATTTGGACTCTGATATTGATTGGGATACCTTGAGTTAGAGATTCATTTAGATACAGTCTTATCCACTTGGAGGATTCGAATTCATTACTAATGCATTCAAATTCTACCTATGTAAACTACATTGTACACCAAATATTATTATGATGAATATACTGTAAATTACTGAGCAATACTTGTCGGTTTCCTGTGTGGTTTGTTTTGCTTAGTTTTTATGTTCATTCTCCATTTAATTGTTGCAACATTATCAGAACTCTATGCTTGAATATATTAATGGCATTCAAATTCTAATATGGTATCAGAGCCTTCTCAGGTAGGTTTCATGCTTGTTTCTCCCCATCGAACATCATAAGCAGCTGGGTTTCCACAGAAGTCCCCTATGAAAATTTGCTAGCTCTAGATTCATCCAGAGCAGCAGAGAGGGCGTGACGGACCCTGAAAACATGTTCATGCCGGAATGAAAAGCATGATTCTAATAGTTCATATGTTTTAGTGTTAATTGTAGTGAATTTGATAGGTGCTACGTAGCTTGCAAGATGTATTTGCAGTCTCCCTGCCAGAGCAATTATGAGTTCTCAAACTCCTGAGCCACAGATCCTCACAACTTCCAATTACCTTGATTGGAGGATTGATATGCAGCTGGCCTTGCACAAGCATGGCTACCACAGGATCATACATGGATGGGAGGCTGATCCTCATCAGGCGGTAGAGTGGAACAAGTTCCTAAACCGTTGTGATGAAGCATTCAGGTACTTATGTACTTATATTTCCATAGATATCCTCTTTCATATAGAAGGATTGAGGACTCCCAGAGAAGCCTGGGAGAAGCTTGATAGCTTGTTTAGCAAATAATATGAGCTTCATGGACACATTCTAGAGAATGAGTTGGTATCTTTACATCCCAACAGTTTCAAGACTATTGAGCAATTCTTCTCCAAATTCAAGTCTCTAGTGTTACAATGCAAACAATGCGACACAGAGCGGAAGGATGAGTAGAATGTCCTTTCCATACTCAACAAACTAGGTCATGAGCACTATGTCTATGTCTCTATGTTTCATTCCAAGTGGGAAATATTTCCTGATTGGAAACTTCCTTCTTTAGATTCATTTTCCGAGTCCTTAATCAAGGAACAAGACAAATTGATTCGAATGGAAGTCATCCAGACTTCCAAAGATCAAGCTCTCTTGGTTATTGACTCTTCCAAAGTGCAAGCAAAGGGGAAATCAAAGAAGAAGGAGCCAAAGGCAGCTGATTCGAAGCCTAAACCAAATCAACAAGCTTCCGAAGGGGCCTCCGGCTCTAAGAAGAAGAAATTTGAAAAGAAGTTATGTCCATATTATGAAAAAGGATACCATCTTGAAGAGCATTGTATGAGGAAGCAACTTGATGAGATTTCCGCCCTTCTCAAGTAGCACAACATTGCTCCTCCAAGATCAAAGAAGCCTGATGAAGAAGCCGCCAACAGAAGATGTCGAAAAGTGTCATGCTTTGAAAGCATATCTCTCTCCATCCTCAGCATACATTATAGATTCTGGAGCCTCCAACCACATGGTTTCCTCCAAAGAATGCTTCTACACTCTTTCACTATCAAAGGGGCCTAACATTCACATGGGAGATGATTCCCAGATTCCAACAGAAGGAAGGGGCCCAGTCAGAGAGAAGCATGGTGGGTTCAAGAATGTCATATATGTGCTCTCCCTTGTTGCTAACATGTTATCTTTTTACCAGATGACCCATACAGGCTCTCCCAAGAGGGTCACATTCGATTCAGACTCAGTTGAGATTAAAAAAAGCCATTGGAAAGCTTGTAGCAAAAGGTATTGCAAATCACTCTACCAAAGCTTATGAGTTTTCACATTTCTTGCCTGTTTATCCTCCTACAGCTTTATTGTCTGATGCTAACAACACCAGCAAGATTTGGCATGAGATATTTGGCCATCTAAATTTGAAATATCTGAAGCAACTCCACAATGATAACATGGTTGAAGCTCCATCCAAACTTCCGATGGAGTATGTGCTGGGTGCTTGGTAGGAAAGCATCCAGAAAAGAAGTATGATGTTGGGAAGGCTCATAGAGTTGTCTCTACACTTGATTTGATACACAGTGATGTAGTTGGACCTATGCCCACAAACTCCATTAATGGTTGCAGGTATGTTCTGACCTTTATTGATGATTGTTCTAGGTACGGTTGGATCTACTTCATGAAGCTAAAATCAGAAGTTTTTGATGCTTTTAAAAGTTTTAAAGCTATGGTTGAGAACAAATTCAATAAGAAGATCAAGTCAATAAGATCCGATGGAGGAGGAGAATATGTCAAAAGATATTTCCAGAATTTATGTGAATCAGAGGGGATTCAAATGGAACACTCAGTTCCATACACACCACAACAAAATGGTGTGGCTGAGCAAAAGAATATATCACTAAAAGAGATGGAAACATTCCTTCTCCATGGCAAGCATCTACCTCCTTCTCTCTGGGTTGAAGCAGTAAACTATGCTTCGTATTTGTAGAATAGGGTACCCCACAAGTCAATGGTTCGAGTGACTCTGTTCGAAGCACTGCATGGGTATAAGTCTAATGTCTCTCATCTTAGAGTTCTTATTTCCAAAGCTTGGGCTAGGATACCACTTGAAAAGAGAAAGGCCTTCCAAGCCCAAAGTAGTGAATGCATTCTGGTGGGATATGCAGATGATGCAAAAGCTTACAAACTGAGGGAGGTTGCTACCAGAAGATGCTTCATTGAAAGAAGTGTCCATTTCGAATATGATTAGCTACATGATAACCCCCAGTAGCACAGGAAGGTACAACTATTTCTCCTCCTATTTTTAGTGATGATGATGATGTGCTACAAGTTTCAGATTCAGATGAAGAAGATCACATAAAGCATGATCTTATTATTGAGACTGGATCTCAAGAGGTTCTAGATCTAGATCCAGTACCCATTCCTAATCAGAAGCCTAAACCCAGATGGGCTCAAAATATTCTTAATGCAACTGGAAGTGGTGCTGGAGTTCTAGAAAACAAAAGAAGAACTAGGTCCCAGTATCGGAATGAGCATGCTGTACTGTCTCTCACAGATTCTCTCTCTACAGAATGGTGCAGCAAAGTTCCAGGTCGGTGCTACTTGATGATGTCGAATGACTAGCTACATGGCCCACATAAATAGAGATTTGATCATTCCCTACCTTCACCATCCAGGAGAACCAAACAAAATCATCAGTTCAGAAGTACATTTAGAGGTCCACTAATGGACCATGCTGCTGCAATTTTTTGCAGCAGTGTTTTGCTCAAGTTATTTTTCTAAGGAGGAAGATTCCTTATTCTAAAGATAGCTTTCAGATTGCTATTTTCCTACTTATTTTTTAGGAGGGGCGGGTTTCCCATGAGGTTTTCCCCTGTTTCCTCAGTTGTACTAAGCATCAGTTTTTATTATCTTCTAGATTGTATTGGGTGACCTATGGTATTGTTACCAGGGCCCACACTTGTCCAAGTTAGGATTTAGTGGGGATGTTAGGATTATTAATCCTCCCTTGGTCAAATGTCTATTAGATTAATTATTTCCTAACTTAGGAACCTTAAATTAATTAAATGGGTCCACTAGTGCAATTGGGTCCACATGGCCTAATGGGGCCACATGTACTAGTAATTGAAGTGTGGGGGACACTACTAGAGGTTAAATACCACTTACTGCATGTGCATGGATCAGTTAAGGCATCTCCTATACCAATCCCTACATTTTAGGAGCCACTAGGAGTCCCGACACCAACCTACTTCAGTCAGTTGGTGTTAACACTAGTTAGTCTTAGTTATCCCCCAATTATAATCAATTACTTCACAGTCAGTTAGGCTAGCACTACTAATGCATGGATAATGCATGGTTGCATGGGGAGGATCGTTTTACCTACCTCCCACACTCAGTTGCACTGAGTTAACTAGTTGTTACTACTTGTTGGAGTTATTGGTCACCGGGGAGTTATCTATTTGGAATCCGATATTGATTGGGAGACTTTGAGTTAGAGATTCAGTTAGATACAATCTTATCCACTTGGAGGATTCGAATTCATTACTCATGCATTCGAATTCTACCTATGTAAACTACATTGTACACCGGATATTATTATGATGAATATACTGTAAATTCCTGCGCAATACTTGTCCGTTTCCTGTGTGGTTTGTTTTGCTTAGTTTGTATGTTCATTCTCCATTCAATTGCTGCAACATTACCATAACTCTCTACTTGAATATCTTAATGGCATTTAAATTCTAATACCATGAAGTTCGGACCGTTTCAAAAATTTAGATCACAATCCTCGGTAAAATACAAAACAAAGACATAATAACCTCTGCCTACGAAGTGATCTCGAATACCTTTAGTGACCAAGGGCCTCCAGTTTCTCTGAACCCATCCATCAATAGCCTTAGGAGAAGGCTAGAGACCTGTAAATTGCCCAATAAGCTCGCGCTCAACAATATTTTGTGTTGTTCGGTAAATCCATTCAACTAGAAATTCAACCGAGGGAATGCCAACTTTATTCACAAATATCTAAGAGAATGGACCCCCTTTCCTCTTTCCACAGGTGGAAATCAATCATTTGAAGGCTTCCATATCAAGTGGAAGAGGAGGAGGAGGGTCCCTTCTAGCGTCCATTAGGGAGACTCTGAGCACCAGAATAAATGTTGAGACAAATCTTGCAATTTAGATCAGCGTGCCAGGGAATACAACTCCAATGTTCAACAAAAGAGCTAAAATCCAGACATGATGGATTTCCAACTGAAGCAATCCTGTGTGCACAAGAACTCCACCAGAGTAGGGCCGATTCAATATTCAGAGACATGAAACCTTCAATGCCTGAAACACTCCAACATTTGTAGATAGAATGAAACCTTTGAGGGGAGCTCGCACACCTGAAACAAGAGACACCTTCGAGAATATCAGAGCAAGAATCCTGGATAGAGCATGAAAGGGCCTCCCAACGCAAACCATAGTGGACGCTTCATGAATTTTTTTTAAAATCTTCTTCGAGTGAAATCCCACCTCTTACACTTTCGACGCATTTACTGTTGACCTTCCTAATCTTTTAACTCATCAAAGCTCTATTGATTTAGGAAATTCTTATCTTAAAGCTTTCAAATACATAAATAAAATTCTAAAGCAAATGAATTAATTCCTTACCTTTCTTAAGGTTCAATTGATGAAAGTTAATCGTAATAGACGTTAATAACATTTTTTAGCACAGAAAACAAACAACATTATATTAAAGACAAAGTTGTATTAGAGTTATATCAAAAAATAGAGAATAGAGGTCTTCTCTAATCATACTACTACTCTCACTATCCAACATCTTATCATTCTTACAAAACTAGTCAATATCAGTTAGCTGCCAAACTGATGAAGTTTTATTTGTCAAAAATACAAATTCTAGACAATTCCAAAAACAAAAAACCAGCACAAAAATATACATACATATGTTATTAAAAGTCTCTGCAAAATATTTTACTACAAGCTAAAATGCATTATAACAACTTATTCATCCAGGATATCTTATCGCCATCACTAAATTCATCAAAGAGAATTCTACCATCCGTCTTGACAATGACCTTTGATAATATATCAGCTTCTCCATTAAACTCCTTATAAATGTGTTTGAGAGAGCCTACTCAAATTCAAAGATCAAATCTCTTACACTTCTCATCCAATGAAACAAGACCAAACAATGTATAGAATTGTCACCAATTGCCCAATCAATGATCGATTTTGAATCCCCAGTTACCTGAAAAAGGTTCAAATTTTTTTGTTTGGAGAACCAAAGGAGGCCCCACAAAGCCACTAGTTTTGATTTTGTATTTGTACTCAAACCCACACCCATCCTCAACTAAAACTTATGATTTGGATGTAAATAGATAACCATACCTGCCCCACATATACCATTTTGTTCAACACCATAAAAAAATTTGGTTATCAAATTTGCTTCTAGATCTAGAAGAAGAGCCACTCTAGGATTTTTCACCAACCTGTCATGAGTATATTCAACAAAAAGAGTTGATGGCTTGATACTAACTTGTACTTCATATGAAAAGTAACCCTGGAAATACTCTTATTCCTTATCCTCCACACTTCCCATATAGCAAAAAGAGGAATTTCAAGAAGATTTTTCTATGCAATACTTCATTGCTCCAGATTTTCCTCCAAATAACGAGCTTTTCAAGGAAAAACAAACTGAAGATTGTTACTCAATTCAGTCCAAACATCCTGGAAAGAAAGACAACCTCTAAACAAATGATCAACATTCTCCATATATCTTTTACATAAAATGCATCTTCCCGGGCCTAAGAATCCCCTCTTATGAAGTGCATCCCAAGTTAAACTTTTCTTATGAAGATTGATTCAAACAAAGCACTTTACTTTCCTAGGAAGCTTACTATCCCATACTAACTTCTTCCACCAATTCAGCCTATTTTCAATTTCATTTTTCATAATGAAATTATAAGCTAGATTTGTTGTGACATATCCCATTCTTTTGTTGTAACCCCAAACTAGATTATCCTTCTGATTAGTTAGGGTAATACATGCATGATATAGTTGGTTCACATATATATCCCACTCAATAACAAGTGCGACATATAAGTTTAATTATGTTGAAGAATACCAAAGTGATCCTCCATTTGACCCATTACCCGTAGCTTGTTGTAAAACCAAAATGTTCTTCCTGTGAAGTTGTGCTAAAAGTTCCTGTGAGAGCATGTAATATTCCACCAGTCCAATAATGGGATCAAATCCCAGAAAAATCTGATTACCCCTCCCAATTGACCAACAAATAACATGGATTCTGACTAGAAAGGACTTTAGAAGACTTCTCCAAATAGTTGATGCATTTGAAACCTTTGTCTCATGAGTTCTCAACTAGTATTACAAAGGAACACTCTTCATATATTTTATCTTCACTAGTTTTCCCCACAAACCCTCATAAAAAAGGATACACCATAAAAGTTTTGCATACAAAGCCAAATTAAAAAAACCAAGACTTTTTAACCCCCCATCCCCCATGATTTTTGGCTTAGAAATAATTTGTGAAGAGGCATCATGAAATTTTGTTACTTCCTGTTTACCTGCCCATAAAAAGTGAAATATTTTCCTTCTAATCACTATAATCATTGCCTCTGGAATCTTGTATAAAGAAAACCAATACACATGAATACTTTGCAAGACAGAAGTCACTAAAACCAATCTCCCTCCCAACAATAACCATTTGAATGACCATGAGCCAATCTTTCTCTGAATCTTTTGAATTAACCACTCCCAATCCTTTCCTTTATAACCACTAGGCTTAATATGAAAACCAAGATAATTGAAACCACCATCTAAAGTAGTCATCTTATAAGGGAACGAAGAAACAATTTGATCCTTGATACCAGAATTTTCACAAGAGTGAATAAAAGAAGATTTTTGAACACTAATGGTCATACCTGAAGCATCACAACATAGAGTAATAATATCATGGAATTGCTTCCATTTAGAATACGGTCCTTCACCAAAAAAGAGAACATCATCTACAAATAATAGATGAGAAAGATACAACAAACTCGCTAGCTTTATACCTTTGATCAACTTCTGATATTTTTCTTTTTTTATGAGAAGACTTAACCCTTCAGTGGCTAAAATAAATAAATAAGGTGAAAGTGGACAACCTTGACAAGGTCCTCTATTTCCTCTAAAATAATAAGATGGTGATCCATTTACCCAAATCACAAACCTTGCCAAAGTAATACAAGACATGATCTAGTTTGTAATTTCCGTTGACAAGCCATTCTGATAAAGATGAACCTTAAATATGTCCAGTTAATTATGTCATAATCCTTAGCAAGATCCATCTTAAGAATAAAAACACTTAACTTCTTCTACTTGATAGAATGAAGACTTTCTTGATCTATCCTCACACCATCTAGAATTAGCTAGTAATAACCATCATTATTATCATTAATAACATAAAAATATTTAATTTTATTTTAAATTATATAATATATTAACTTATTATTTAAAATAAAATTAAAAAAAATTATATGCTTTTATTTAAAATAAAATTAAAAAAAATTATATGCTTTTATCCTTTATTTTAATTACTTTAGGGAATTGAAAAGATAACAAATTATTTAACCCAAACCATTCAAACAATCCATATTTAGTAACCTTCAATGCAATGGCATGCAATCACCCGATCTAACGGAACCCACTTCACAAAGCAATATTGAAGACTTGTCTTGCACCATACAAAGTGTCCATTAAATCATCCATCCTTGACTATGAAAGTATATGCTATATTTTGATCCTTTTCAATGATTACTATCTATACACCTTCACCATCTACCATTCCTATTTGACATTATCAAGGTTGAAACTACGCATTGTCTCATATTTTTTCAAATCAACAATTATTATTTTTCTCCATTCAAAATCAATTCTCAATTCTCACACGACAAACGTTTAATAATTATATCCTATATTTTTTTAGAAAAAACAAACAAACAACCTAAATAATTATTTTATAATTAAAACATAAAAATAATTATATATTGTATTTATATAATTCTTTTTGAAAATTTAAATAATTATTTTATAATTAAAACATAAAAATAATTATATATTGTATTTATATAATTCTTTTTGAAAATTCTCAAAGTCGTTCATTCTAGAATCCATTGACCCCACTCCAACCAAACAAATGAATACCTTTAGTGATAGGATATTCAAAAACTTCAACTTCAATCCGAGTCAATTTGATTCGAGGATCAGGATCGTGTCGGGCCTCAAAAACTTAAATGTCCATATGATAATAACCTTAATACTTTAATTTAAAAAAAAACAAACTATTTTGTGATGTTTTTAGATTTTAATTAAATTATTTTATGACTATTGCACGTGTTCACTTGTCAAGAATCATATATTATATATATATATATGTCTTTTTTTAATAGTTAATTATCTTTAGGATAAGTAGTTGGTTGTTTTATCGACATTTATAAACTACTTTACTTGTGGTTGTGTTATTTATGTAATATTTACAAAATGAAGTGTTAAAAGAAAATTTTGTTATATACATAGGGATAGATATGATAGGTGCATTATCACTAGAAACATATGTTAAAAGTTCAGTTGTAATTTAAAATATATATATATATATATATATTCATTATTCATACTAGATTGTTAGAGTTAATATTATCACAAAACAAATATTATTTAATAAAAAAAAAACAAAAAACTGATATGAAAAAACAAAAACAAATTGTTACGAGTTTCTTTAACCACCCTTTAATTGAAGCTTATTTAAATTTTAATCAAGATGCATTTAAGCAAAACAAAATACGATGACCATGAAATGAATCCATAATGTACACTTGTTACACCTGAGTTAATCTTGTTGATCTTCTCAGGTAAATCCAAAATATGAGATAATATATAATTGACTATCAACATAATTATTTTGCCACTATAACTTATAAAAACCACCTAATCATACCATATTATGCTATTCTATATTTAAAATAAACCACCTCATCATACCAGATTAGACTGTTTTATATTTAGATTTTTGAAGAGTTTCATTAAATTACCACCTCGTCATACCATATTATACTATTTTATATTTAGATTTTTGAAGAGTTTTATTAGATTATTATATAAGTATGGCAATAAACCAATTTGTAAATATTGCGAAATAATTGTCTTTTACCGTATTATCTTGACTATTTTATTTGTAAGACTTTTATTAAATTATTTTATCTATGTTGTATATATTCAATTTTAGAATTATTTAATATATTGAAGTTGCACATTCAATACATTATCTACATTCAATTTTGAGTATCATGGAACTGAAAGACATGATACCTTCCAGATTTTTTAAGTTCAGATTGAACTTGGTGACAAGCTGAACTGTTTATTATCTGATGGATGATACTTTTTATATGATTTGTGTTGATGTTTGTATGGAACTATATGTTTTATCTTTTTTTAATATATACATGGATGTATATATATGATGGTTTTGATGACTTTTGTATGGCAATATTTTGTTACAGTTGGACAGATTGCTGATTACTGTATGGAGATATTTTTGGACAGTTTGATCCCTGTTTGGATATGCTGACTAATGGACAGTCATATGTATGGAGGCCATCGTTTTGGTTATACTTTGTTGACTAATTTTGGATATTCAGATGCCTATTTGGACAATCTGTTGTTTATGGCTGATACTTGTGAAGTATTATAGTTTGGAGCTGAACTTATATGAAGTATTTGGGGACAAATGATTTTGTAATTAAGACGTATTTTTGATATTGTATAAGCTTTTTTGAGCAGTATGAATTGATCAAATGGACACTTATCTTTTTTGATAGTGGATCATCTGCATTATATAATTTGTATAAAATTATGAATTTTTTCTATGGAAAAAAAATCTAGGTCCATTGAATCCTTATATGTGAAATAACTTCCAAAAATACTTATCAACACTAGTAATGTTTTATGCATATTTCTTATGATTATCTTACTCGGGGTTTTCATGGGTAATAGTTTGAATGGTTATAGGTAAGTTTTGTGTTTTTTCATTTAAAAGGATGTTTATCTTTCTAACCTTATCGCAACTTACCAATGTCTTAATGAAAATTTGAAATTGTGTCTTTTGGTGTGTCTTTCAACGTCTTCGTCCTTGTTGAGTCATAAGTTTTCTTCTTGGTGTTGGCTTCTAGTATGTTGGCACTAGCCTAGGGTTTATAATGGTGGCTAGTCGAATTTGAACCTAGTACTTGTTTAAGTAATCCTGACTAGATACTGATTCTCCTAGATTCATTAAGAAAATTAAAAATATGGGTAAATAATAATAATGAGAGGTGAGTTGGGTCATGGAATGTAAGGTGTTATTATAACTTTTAATAGGGTTTGATCGATCAAAGAAGTGATATACGTACCTTGTAAAATATAGTTGATAAGAGTCATAATGGCCAATAAATCGAGTTGAATGGTTACATTCCCCACGATATAAATGAAGTCTCACTTTTTGATAGATAATATATTTTTATAGCTTTTTTTTCTTTTCTCGAAGGTGCCAAAACCTATCACTCATTGATATTCGTTAATGTGGGTTGACTAATCATCATTATTCAAATAAAACCATGCCACTTGAAATGACTTATTGGTGGTTTGTAAGGAGACAAACTTTCAATCCTATTAGATGCCTCTAGGTCTTGGGTCATTAACATGTTTCAATACATATGAGAAAAGCAAGTTCTTAGCAAATAAGAAGCAATTTTAAATGTTACTTCAAGACCAGATATATGCTCGTCATCTTAAGTATTGAGAACGTATCTAAAACTTTGATTTTCGATAAATAAATACATTAAGAATGATATTGCTACAATAATATATGTAAACAATACACAACTATGAGGAACCTTTTAAATATAGTTCAATTGTAGTTTATCTTTGTAATTTTTTTTTTTTTTTACAAAGTTTAATTGTCAATTTAATTAAGTAATTTATAACATTTAATAAAAAAAGAAAACATAATATTTTCTATAATGTAAGATTAAAATATTCTTGTGATGTAGATGCATAATGGAGCTTGAGATTGTATTAATATAAGTCTGAATTCCTAATTTTAATTTTTTGCTTTTAAATTTGATTATGCAATATTGTGCATAGGTTCTTTTATGGTTTTACTTTGTTTAAAACAAAACACCATAAGGTAAAGATGCCACGGCGATTTTGAATATTTACATATATTTCCATTTTGTAGGTAAAAGAAGAATCAAGAGTGACTAAGCATGAGCACCTAAAGGGGTTATGAGACTATAAGAGGGAAAATGTAAGCGGAGTCTAATGGGACGTATGTGTATGTATGTATGTTTAATCACCTAGGTTTCTTTTTTCCTTCCCACTTTTCCATTACCTTTAAACTCTTCACTCTTTATAATAGTGAGCCTACCTTATAGTTTAATGGGAGACAAGAGGAGTGGATATAATCAATTCCTATATCTAGGCAACCACCTCTTACACTATAACAACTTGCTACCCTTACATTATGGGATATTGGAGGAGTTGTATTAGGACTCTTCTTGCCATCCTTCACTCATGCGAAGAGGGGAATCTAAATGGGAAGGGAGAGCTACTTTTTGGAGAGGTGTAGATGGGAGAAAAAGGGAGTTTTGCTTTGGATGAAGAAGCTAGCATACTATGGGTGTAAATTTTTCTTTAATATTCAACTAGAGCTAAACAGTGCATGCAAAATATTAACTGATAACCACAAATGAATATCTTTTACAATATGCAGCGAAATATGAAACTGAGAAATAAATCACAACATCACATCACAATATTGACACTATTATTTTGGGTATGGAAACCCATAGAAAAACCCAAGATGGGAAAACTGGTGCAACAGTCAGATATAGATTTTATTATGAGAAAATATGGAACTTTTACAATCACTGCAAATTCACCCAAACCTGGCGAGTGCAGTACCCAACATAATCATTGGGAAAATCCCATCTAAACCTCGACACCGTCCTGTGTGAGATAAAGGCCCAGCTGTACGAAGCTCGATGATCCTGCTGCTCGCTCCTTCGTCTTCTCAGCTAAATCCTCTATCTGACTTTCTCTCCCTGTCTGTATCCTATCTCTGTCGGAATACAAGTGTGTGTGTTCTCTCCACCAATTGGTCTCTCTTTTATAACTTTAGGTAAAGCAAAAACCCTAATTTCATTTTCACTTTAACTAGTGGTAAAGCAAAAACCCTAATTTCACTTTCACTTTAACTAGTGGTTCACTAAAGTTAATTTAGATCACTTTAATTTATTTTCCAAAGCAAACTTAGGAAAAGTAAATTAAATACAACTGGTTTCCTAATTTAAGTCTTATGCATGAAAGAACACATGCATGCAGGAAGACCTTCCTTGTTGCTACTAGTTTAACACTTCCTCTCAATGAGGAAGGTATTCGGTAGCAACCCCAACTTATCCCTGTACTTCACAAAACTATGTCTGCAAAATGACTTGGTGAAAATCTCCGCCACCTACTCATCTGTCAGTATGTACTCCAACCGAATGGTTACTCTCTTAACACAATCTCTCAAGAAGTGGTATCTGATGTTTATGTGTTTGCTTCGGTCATGGAACACTGGATTCTCAGATAGCCTGATGCCACTCTGATTGTCACAGTGAACTATTGTAGCCTCTATCTCACACTTGAACAACCCTGCAAGTAACTTCCTCAGCCACATACCCTCACAAGAAACCATGTTGGCTTCCATGTACTCAGCCTCTGCCACGCTCAATGCAACTGAATTCTACTTCCTACTGAACGAAGAGACAACCCTCGATCCAATGCTGAAACCACAACCTGAAGTACTCTTTTGGTCCTCTACACATCCTGCCTAGCCAGCATCTGTGAAACCTACTAATTGTACACTCCCCCTGCACTTAATAACCAATCCATACTCCATTGTACCTATGATGTAGCGAAGTATGTGCTTCGCAATCATCGAGTGCACTCTCTGAGGGTCCATCATGAACTGACTCAAAGATTTCACTGCAAAGATGATGTCTGGTTGAGTGTTGACCAGATACATAAGCGATCTGATAAGCTAACGATACAAGGTAGGATCAAATCTGTTTGATCCTGATGCATCAATCTTCCTCTAGTTGGAAACTAGAGGTATGGCCATAGGCTTGCAGTTCTCCATCCTGAATCTCTTTAGGATCTCTTGTGCATACTTTCCCTGTCCGATGAATAAGCATCCATCTCTCTGCCAAACCTCCAAGCCCAAAAAGCAATGCATCAACCCAAGGTCCTTCATCTCAAACTCCACTACAAGGTTGGAATTACAGTCTCCAATTAGCCTCTCATCTCTTGTCAAAAAGAGATCATCCACATATAAGACCAATATGAGAGGCACCTCACCTGTTAATAAGTACAGGTTGTGGTCAGCCTCACTCTGCTGAAATCCCATCTCCCGTAGATAGCTGTCGATCCTTGAGTACCATGCTTGAAGTGCCTGCTTGAGCCCGTAAAGAGCTCGATGTAGTTTGCATACATGCATCTCCATGTTCTCGACATCAAACCCATCTGGCTACTCAATATACACCTCCTCCTCTATCACTCCGTTTAGGAAGGCAGTCTTGATGTCCATCTGATGGACACACCAACCCATCTCAGCTACTAGTGAGATAATGGTCCGAATGGAAGAATACATGGTAAGAGGGGCGAAGGTCTCCTCATAATCAATACGCTCCTTCTGTGAAAACGCCTTTGCCACAAAGCGATCCTTGTACTTCTCCATGCTTCCATCTGCTGCATGCTTCACCTTATAGATCCATCTGGATCCCACCACCTTTTTCCCTTGTGGCCTCGACACAACCTCCCATACCTGGTTTTTCATAATGGAGTCATACTCCTCAACCGTAGCTTCTTGCCACACATCATGTTGTGCAGCCTCCCCGAAGTTGGAAGGTTCATAGTTAATCAACTCTGTCATTAGTACCATATAACTAAGCCTCTCTGGTGGTACACTCTGTCTAAAATATGTTTGTTGTGGATCTACTTGCTTGGAATCCTGCACTGTGGATCTAAACCAATTAGGCCTTGGCCCAATGTCAACTTGCTGCGGATGTTGGATATTCGTCTCCTCCTGCAGCTCATCCTTCAAGTCGATGATAGAAGGATCATGTCCACCTAACTTCCTCTAACCACCAGAACCTGTGCTCCTTGTCTGTACCTGTACATTTACATCTGGCTCCTCCAACTTGAATCCCGAATCCTGTGTTGGCTGCTGCTCTGTTGGTAAGTCCAGAGATCTCTGCAAGGCCCTGTCCTCATCGAACTGGACATCCCTGCTCACAATGATCCTCTTGTGAGCATGAATGTAAACTCTACATGCCTTCGAAATCTCGCTGTAACCAACAAGTAACCCCTTCTCTCAAAAAGGGTCCAGCTTCTTCCTATTGTCAACATGAACATGACAATAACAGACACTGCAGAATATGCGAATGTGACTCCATCTGGCCTAGTGCCTGTGAAAACCTCCTCTGGTGTCTTCCTCCCCAAGGATATGTGGGGACACCTGTTCTGAATGTATGCTGCAGTCCTGTATGCCTCGGCCCATAGTAATAGTGGTAATCCCTGATCAAATAGCATGGCCTTGGCTGCTCCAACCATAGTCCTATTCTTCCACTATGCAACTCCATTATGCTATGGGGTATGGGGCACAATGTGCTCCTTCTTGATCCCCTCAGCAGAACAATACTCCATGAATTCATTGGAAGTGTACTCACCCCCATTATCTGTCCTCAACACCTGAATCTTCTTTCCTATTTGGTTCTCCACGAGAGTTTTGAACTCTTAGAACCTCTCAAAGACCTCTGACTCGGTCTTCAGGAAATAGATCCAGGTCTTCTTGGAATAGTCATCAATGAAGGTTATGCAATAACTGTAACCACTAAACGAATGGATACTCATAGGTCCGCATACATCCGAATGCACCAAGTCCAAGGGCTCCTTAGACTTGTGCTCACTATGTGGGAAAGGATTCCTAATGTTCTTCCCCGAAGCACAACCCTTGCAGTGGTTATGCTTTTCCTTTTGTACCTGAGGAACTCTAATGACTTCTTGTATCAAATGCTTCAGTGCTCCATGGTGTAAGTGTGCCATCCTCCTATGTCACAACTCACCCTAACTGCTGCTGCTGCTGCTGACTAGAGCCTTTGCGGGCTCAAACCGTAATCTGTACACCTTCCCGTTCCTTCTGCCAATCACCTGATTGAAGCTCCTATTTGACCCCTTGGGCCTGATATACACTCTATGCTCACGAAACTTCACCTGCTATCCCTTTTCCTCCAAAGTGGAGACTGATATAAGGTTCTTGGTCAGTCTAGGAACATATAACACATCAACAAAACTGAGGGGTTTTCCAGAATCCCTCTTAAACGAAATAGTGCCAACTCCCTGCTCCTGATATCGCGCATCATCACTTAGCTCAATGTGGATCCCTGTTCCACCCTCTTGCGAGTCTCTAAAGAATCTCTTATGTCCAGTCATGTGACTAGATGCTCCACTGTCAATGTACCATATGCTGCTCCATTGCCATGCAAGCTATCAAGCAAAACTCCTCATCGAATTTCCCACTGAACTCATCCACCTCTATAGATCCTGCTATTTGAGTGTTACTCTTCTTCTTCCTTTCTGGGCACTGGGAGGGAAAGTGTATCTGCTTGTGGCTAATAAAACACTTGAACTTTGATACGTCAAGGCTCTTCTTACCATACTTCTTCCTCTTTTCCTTCCCCTTGCTCTTCCCTGTAAGGGCTAGAGCATCCTCATCCACAATCCATGGGGCATTGTTGGATGAGCCTGATCCTTGACCCATGCGGGTATCCTCCTACAAAAATTCATCTCATAGTATTTTCCAATCAGGGAGCTTCTCCCTAGCCACAAAACCTTTGACAAAGGTGTCCCATGTCTTAGAGAATCTATTGAGGGCTATCCGAACTAGCTCCTCATCGTCAGTCTTGGAGCCAACAGCTCCAAGCTCATCCCTGATCTGTGTGAGCCTCATGAGATAAGGTACCACTCCTTCTCCCTTGGTTATATTGGTGTTGTGCATCCTCTCTTGCAACACCATCCTCCGGTTCTCGTTCTTGCTTTGGTACATACTTTCCAAAGCCTTCCACATCTCCAATGCGGTCTTCATACCAGAAAGGTGAGGGACTATATGGTCCTTCAATCCATCCATGATAATCAGCATGGCTCTGGAATCAATCCTCTTCTAGGCTATCAGATCTACCGGATCTATGGGTGCAACTTTTGTGGAGTCAATGTGCTCCTAAGCATCACTGACGTCTAGGATCCTTGTGATCCTCTCTTTCCATGTAGGAAATTTCTGAGCACCATGGAGTCTATCCTCAACTCTCAATTGCATGGCCATAGTGAAGTGTACCTGTTAAATTATAGATCTGGAAGTCTAGGTTTGTGTCTTCCTATAGATCTACCCCTGATCTATCACTGCTGTTGCAAATCTCCCAGCTTTAGCTCACCAGAGCTTTGATACCATGTATTTTTTTCTTTAATATTCAACTAGAGCTAAACAATGCATGCAAAATATCAACTGATAACCACACATGAATATCTTTTATAGTATGAAGTGGAATATAAAACTGAGAAATAAATCACAACATCACAACATAATATTGACACTTGGGTATGGAAACCCCCAGAAAAAGCGAAGATGGGAAAACCGGTGCAACAGTCAGATATAGATTTTATTATGAGAAAATGTGGAACTTTTACAATCACTGCAAATTCACCCAAACCTGGCGAATGTAGTACCCAATAGAATCACTAGGGAAATCCCAGCTAAAACTCAACACCGTCCTGTGTGAGTGTACGACCCAGTTGTACGAAGCTCGATGATCCTGCTGCTCGCTCCTCCGTCTTCTCAGCTAAATCCTCTGTCTGAATTTCTCTCCCTATCTGTATCCTATCTTTGTCGGAATACAAGTGTATGTGTGTTCTCTCCACCAATTGATCTCTCTTTTATAACTTTAGGTAAAGCAAAAACCCTAATTTCACTTTCACTTTAACTAGTGGTTCACTAAAGTTAATTTAGATCACTTTAATTTATTTTCCAAAGTAAACTTAGGAAAAGTAAATTAAATACAAATGGTTACCTAATTTAAGTCTTCTGCATGCAAGAACACATGCATGCAAGAAGAGCTTCCTTGTTGCTACTAGTTTAATAATGGGGTGGCAGGTGTGGGGGTGTCCGATGAAAAAATTAAGCTGAACTTCTATTGGGGAATGGGACCGACAACTATTAATCATACAAAGATAAATGGTCTATATATGGGTTTCAAAATTATCAAACTCCTCACGGTCCAAAAAATATTAATTCTTGTATATTCTCTTCTCATCATTAACCAAGAAAGCAAGGAAATTATGAGCAAGACTCAAGGAAGAATCATACAAAACCTCAAGAAATTAAGGAAAGTTAATATTTTACATGTTAGAAGAAAAAAGAATTCTACGGTGGACAAGCTAGGTAGTGAAGAAACAACGTTGGACAACATAATGTTTGTTTAAAATGGGGGCCAACCAGAATGTAGGTGGCTCCTTTAGTTTTATTTTATTCCTATGAAGAACAATATCAAAAGTCTCATAAGTTACTTCTTCGTGGAAATGGAAACCGATGACATGCAATACATTTGACACGCTTGCCCCGTCTAGGCTTGAGACTCCTCCTTATGGCAAGTGTGGGATCCATAACATTCATTCATGTTCGTAGTTCCTTCTTCTATATTATTTATCTATTAAACATTTCCTTTGTGGAATTCATATTGCTTCTATCTTCTACAGGTGGGATATATATGGTAAGAGATATCAATGGCATGGACGAATGTTGGAAGATGAGCAATTCAATCTTAGGAAGGAGTGAACTTGACAATGCATTATAGAATTCTTGGGTAGCATGGGGAGATAACAATATGTCTTGTGTTTTTCTACCTTTGCCTTTCCAATGAGATATAATAGAGGGGTGGAAAGTACTGGTCAATATGTAAACCCAAGGCACATAGTCATATATTGTTCATAATGTTATTTCGAAGAGGATTAAATATGACACTATGCAAAACAACCATGAAAAATATGGAAACGCCAAGTACTCATGGTCCAGTTAAGAAGGAACGTTGTAATATACCAAATCATTGTACTCTAATGCTGTGTAGGGTTTTTAGTGATATTTGGTATTTTATTCAAGTGTCTTATGTACAATTTAGCCAATAGTAGGTTCACATGACTAATAATAATGTTGCATGCCCCAGATATAACAAATAATCAAATCTACAAGATAATCAAGCTCAAAAGCAATGCATGAAAATACTGAATAGATGTACTAGAGTAGTGTGATCTCATATAGAAGACATGCATGCCATGCGAGAGATGTTGTTCAGGTGGTAGTAGCATCCCCTAAGATAGTTCACCCATGCAAACCTCAAGCCCTCTTCTGGTGTATGATAAATAATAACAAGTCCAAAAAGATGATCATGGATCCCAATAAGCAGTAATAATATTAGTTGTGGTTCACTCAGTAAATATAATGAGTACTAGGGGCCCATAATGATCAAATGAATTTGCCCCCAGTAATATGGATGAAAGGATTGCACCCTCAGTGACGAGTAAGAGATAATGTTCCCTTTGAGATTTGATAAGGTAATACATCCTCTATAGAATAATTAATCAAATTTCTTGCATGGATTAGAGAGAGCAGAGACACCTTCAATGATAGCTAACAATACACCCTTATGATGATCCAGGTAATGCACCCTCAATAATGCTCAAGATGATGCGCCCTCATAAACCAAATATGCAGCTATAAATACTCTTATATCTTGTGAAGAATAATGAATATGTTGTAACCTTGAAGTACGATGATAGACCTATATGATCTATCCTCTGCATTGACTAGGATAGATAGATGTCTTGAAAAAGATTGCACAAGGGTGCATCCTTCCCACTTGGGTAGGGGAAAATACTTGTATGCTACAACAAGGCCTCAGTATTAGGTGCCCCTGCTTTTGGTGGGTGACTTCTCCAAGTGATTATGCAAATGGTTGTTAGTAAAATAGAACAAAACAAAGAAAATAAAAAACAAAATTAGACAAAACAAGGCCAAGGGGTAGGAATGAAAACTCCAACAACTAATAGATGCCAAACCACTTCTTTTATTGCCCAATGGTCAAGCATGTACAACACCTTAGAGACGTGAGCTCTAAATGGAGGAAAAAAATCCCTCTAAGGGAGGTTTATTTAGTCCACACTAAATTTTAAGCGGCTTGAAGAACAAATGAGAAGAACAATTTCCCCTTGGAGTAAGGTGGCAAGGGAGCTTGGTGAATGCTAGACAAGAGGGAAATGGTGAACTATAAGGGAACTCGAGAACAATTTGAACAACATAACCTTGCTCTAATTTATTCCTTACAATAAGCATTCTCGTGGCTTCCTTTTATAGGCCAAGAGGTGTCCAAGAAGTAACAAGATCCCAATGTGAACCCAATGATCCATGATCTATCTCAAAGGTACACAAATGAGGCCATTTAAGGCAACCAAGCGTGTGAAGAGACAAGATTCTAATTATTGGAGGTAATGGAGCCTTGGTGAGCCTTTAATGCACCCTTGGTGGGTGAGATATCATCGTTTGTGTCAGTTACATGGATCTCGAAGAGAAATCCGCGTTGGTCGTGCTGGCATCGAACTGATAACACATGTTGTAGCACATATAAATAGATGTTCCTGCACAATATTGCATTTTGAATTCTCTTGTGCATTTTTGGACTCATGTTTCTTCTTGGATCTTGTGAGGGTGTCTTTAGTTGGATGCCTATTGTATGTTGACGTCGTTTTACTGTGCAAATTGTGAAAATGTTGCATGCATGTGAGATTTCTGCAATAACAAATTCCCCTAATGTATGAGGTTCAAAGGGTACTGTAGAGCCAATAATGCATCATTGTTTGTTTATTTTGTGTTCTCTTTGTTGCTCTTGAAAGAATTCGAAACATACATGGACAAATAGACCCTTCTTGAGAGGGAAGGCTGCTGGTGGAGCAGTAATTGAAAGTGTTATTTTTATATAAACGAGGTGGGAATTCCTATGCTCATGAAGATTTCCAAAAGGGATACAAAATTAAGTGAGTGAGGGAGCCATCATAAATTGTTGGGACATGGATGAAGGAGGATTAAAACCATGTAAGAGTACATGAAGATGGAACAAATGTCACTAGTGTCGAAGAAACAGAGTTGTTGAGAATCTGAAGAATCCCACAGGGGTGGGTGTGCACAAAACTGGTGAAGTCACTGAGTGGGGACTGTACTGTACTGGATAAGCTACTACTAGGATTTTCAAATGTGAACACTACTACCTTTGAAATGTATGAATCCCCCTAATGCGATAAATGTGTTGATGTCGAGAATAAGGGAGACCACTACATTAGGGAGCACTAAGGGATCTCTCTATGTAGGTCAAGGCGATCCGCTTATATTGGCTGCAAGGGATCCCAAGGTACGACTATAACCATTGCAACTCTAAAAATATGAGGTGTTGAGGCCGATGGGAGTTGAAGTGTTTGATAAGATGAGGGTCTTAATCTACATACCAAAATCTTGTTGCAACCAACTATGCTACTGACTGACTTGACACAAGACTGGTTGACAAGTGTGTTAAACTAGTAGCGACAAGGAAGGTCTTCCTGCATGCATAAGAATTAAATTAGGAAACTAGTTGTATTTAATTTACTTTTGCTAAGTTTACTTTGGAAAATAAATTAAAGTGATCTAAATTAACTTTAGTGAACCACTAGTTAAAGTGAAAGTGAAATTAGGGTTTTTACTTTACCACTAGTTAAAGTGAAAGTGAAATTAGGGTTTCACTTTACCTAAAGTTATAAAAGGGAGATCAATTGGTGGAGAGAACACACACACTTGTATTTTGAGAGAGATAGGATACAGATAGGGAGAGAAAGTCAGACAGAGGATTTAGCTGAGAAGACGGAGGAGCGAGCAGCAGGATCATCGAGCTTCGTATAGCTGGGTCGTACAATCACACAGGAGGGTGTTGAGGTTTAGCTGGAATTTTCCCAGTGATTCTGTTGGGTACTGCATTCGCTAGGTTTGGGTGAATTTGCAGTGATTGTAATAGTTCCATATTTTCTCATAATAAAATCTATATCTGATTGTTGCACCGGTTTTCCCATCTTGGGTTTTTCCGGGGGTTTCCATACCCAAAATAATAGTGTTAATATTGTGATGTGATGTTGCGATTTATTTCTCAGTTTTATATTCCATTGCATACTGTAAAAGATATTCATGTGTGGTTATCAATTGATATTTTGCATGCACTGTTTAGCCCTAGCTGAATATTAAAGGAAAATTTACATGGTATTAGAGCTTTGGTGAGCTAAAGCTGAGAGATTTGCAGCAGCAGTGATAGACCATGGGCATATCTATAGGAAGACACAAACCTAGACTTCCAGATCTGGGGTTTGACAGGTACACTTCACTATGGCCATGCAGTTGAGAGTTGAGGATAGACTCCAGGGTGCTCAGAACTTTCCTACATGGAAAGAGAGGATCACAAGGATCCTGGACGTTAGTGATGCTGAGGAGCACATTGACTCCACAAAAGTTGCACCTATAGATCCAACAGATCTGATAGCCTGGAAGAAGATTGATTCCAGAGTCATGATGATTATCATGGATAGAGTTCAGGACCATATAGTCCCTCACCTTTTTGGTAAGAAGGCCACATTAGAGATGTGGAAGGCTTTGGAAAGTCTGTATTAGAGCAAGAATGAGAAATGGAGGATGGTGTTGTAAGAGAGGATGTGCAACACCAATATGACCAAGGGAGAAGAAGTGGTGCCTTATCTCATGAGGCTCACACAAATCAGGGATGAGCTTGGAGCTGTTGGCTCTAAAACTGATAATGAGGAGCTAGTTCGGATAGCCCTCAATGGCTTCTCTAAGGCATGAGAAACCTTTGTCAAAGGTGTTGTGGCTAGGGAGAAGCTCCCTGATTGGCGGAGACTATGGGATGAATTTGTGCAGGAGGAGACCTGCATGGGTCAAGGATCAGGCTCATGTATCAATGCCCCATAGGTTGTAGATGAGGGGGCTCTAGCCCTTATAGGGAAGAGCAAGGAAAGAAGGATGGTAAGAAGAACCTTGACGCGTCAAAGGTCAAGTGTTTTATCTGCTAGACTCACAGGGACACTTTGCCTCCCAGTTCCTAGACAGGAAGAATAAGAGTAACACTCAGATGGCTGGATCTATAGAGGTGGATGAGTTCAACAGGAACTTCGATGAGGAGATTTGCTTGATAGCTTGCATGGTAAGCACCATAGGGAGCATCATATGGTACATTCGGATAGTGGAGCATATAGTCACATGACTAGACATAAGATATTCTCCAGAGACTTGCAGGAGGGTGGAACAGGGATCCACGTTGAGCTGGGTGATGATGCGCGGTATTAGGCACAGGGAGTTGGCACTGTTTCATTTGAGAGGGAGTCTAGAAAACCCCTTAGTTTTTCTAATGTGTTATATGTTCCAGGACCGACCAAGAACCTTATATCAGTCTCCACTCTGGAGGACAAGGGATATCAGGTGAATTTCCATGACCATAGAGTATATATCAGGTCCAAGGGGTCAGATAGAATCTTGGATCGGGTGAATGGCATAAGGAGTGAGAAAGTGTTCAAATTACACTTTAAGCCTGCAAAGGCTCTAGTTGTCAGTAGCAGCAGTTAGGGTGAGTTGTGGCATATGAGGATGGCACACTTACACCATGGAGAATTGAAGCATTTGAGATAGGCAGTCACTGGATTTCCTCAGGTACATGAGGAAAATCATAACCACTGCAAGGGTTGTGCTTTGGGGAAGAACATCAGGAAGTATTTCCCACAAAGTGAGCACAAGTCTAAGGAGCCCTTGGACTTGGTGCATTCTGATGTATGCATACCTATGAGTGTCCATTCGTTTGGTGGTTACAATTACTGCGTAACCTTCATTTGTGACTATTCCAGGTAAACCTGGACCTATTTCCTGAAGGCCAAGCCAGAGGTCTTTGAGAGGTTCCGAGAGTTCAAGAATCTTGTGGAGAACCAAACATGAAAGAAGATTCGGGTGTTGAGAACATACAATGGGGGTGAGTATAGTTTCAATGAGTTCATGGAGTATTGTTCGGCTGAGGGGATCAAGAAGGAGCACACTATGCCCCATACCTCGTAGCAGAATGGAGTTGCAGAGCAAGAGAACAAGACTATGGTTGGAGCAGCCAAGGCCATGCTATTTGATCATGGATTACCACTATTTCTTTGGGTCGAGGAATTTAGGACCATAGTATACATTCAGAACAAGTGTACCCACATAGCCTTGGGGAGGATGACATCGATGGACCCCTTTACAGGAACTAGGACAGATGTGAGTCACGTTCACATATTTTGCAGTGTCTGCTATTGTCATGTTCATGCTGACAATAGGAAGAAGTTGGACCCTTCTGGAGAGAAGGGGTTACTTGTTGGTTACAACAAGATTTCAAAGGCATATATAGTTTACATTCCTGCTCATAGGAGGATCATTGTGAGCAGGGATGTTCAGTTCGATGAGGACAGGGCCTTGTGGAGATATCTGGACTTACCAGCAGAGCAACAACTAGCACAGGAGTCAGGAGTCAATTTGGAGGATCTAGATGTACAGGTACATGTACAGACACATAGCACAGGTTCTAGTGGTCAGAGGGATTCAGGTGGACATGATCCTTCAGTCATTGAATTGAAGGATGAGCTGCAGCAGGAGATGGATATCCAACAGGCATAGTAGGTTGACACTAGGCCAAGGTCTAAGTGGTTTATGTTCACAGTGCAGATTCCAGGCAGGTAGATCCTCCACATGCATATTTTAGACATAGTGTACCACCAGAGAGCCTTAGTTATATGGCACTGATGATAGCGTTGATTAACTTTGAACCTTGTAGCTTCAGGGAGGCTGCACAACATGATCTGTGGTAGGAGGCTATGGTTGGGGAGTATGACTCCATTATGAAAAACCAGGTATGGGAGATTGTGTCGATGCCACAAGGGAAAAAGGTGGTGGGATCCAGATGGATCTACAAGGTGAAGCATGCAGCAGACATAAGCGTGGAGAAGTACAAGGAATGCTTTGTGGCTAAGGGGTTTTCACAGAAGGAGGGCATTGACTATGAGGAGACCTTCACCCCTGTTGCTAGGTATTCTTCCGTTTGGACCATTATCTCACTAGAAACTAAGATGGGTTGGTATGTCCATCAGATGGACGTCAAGACTGCCTTCCTCAATGGAGTGATAGAGGAGGAGGTGTATATTAAGCAACTAGAGGGGTTTTATGTGGAGAATAGGGAGACACATGTATGCATACTGCATCAAGATCTTTACAGTCTCAAGCAGGCACCTCGAGCATGGTACTCTAGGATTGACAACTATCTATGGGAGATGGGATTGCAATGGAGTGAGGTTGACCACAACCTATACTTCTTGATAGGTGAGTTACCTCTCATACTGGTCTTATATGTGGATGATCTCTTTTTGACAGGAGATGAGAGGCTGATTGGATATTGTAAGTCCAACCTTGTAGTAGAGTTTGAGATGAAATACCTTGGGCTAATGAATTAATTTTTGGGCTTGGAGGTTTGGCAGAGAGATGGATGCTTCTTCATTGGATAGGGGATGTATGCAGTAGAGATCCTGAAGAGATTCAGGATGGAGGACTGCAAGCCTATGGCCATACCTATAGTTTCCAAATAGAGGAATATTGATGCATCGGGATCAGACGGATTTGATCCTATCTTGTATCATTAGCTTATCAGATCGTTTATGTATCTGGTCAACACTCGACTAGATGTCAGCTTTGCAGTCAACTCTTTGAGTCAGTTCATGGTGGACCCTCAAAGAGTGCATTGGACGACTGCAAAGCACATACTTCGCTACATCAGATTTACATTGGAGTATGGATTGGTTTATGAGCGCAGGGGGAGTGTACATTTAGCAGGTTTCACAGATGTTGACCGGGCAGGATGTGTAGAGGACCGAAAGAGTACTTCAGGTTGTTGTTTCAACATTGGTCCAGGGGTTGTCTCTTGGTTCAACAGGAAGCAGAAGTCAGTTGCATTAAGCTCACCAAAGGCTGAGTACATGGAATCCAACATGGTTTCTTGTGAGGGTATGTAGCCGAGGAATTTACTTGCAGGGTTGTTCGAGTGTGAGCTAGAGGCTACAATAGTTCACTGTGACAATCAGAGTGGCATCATGCTATCTGAGAATATAGTGTTCCATGACCAGAGAAAACACATAGACATCAAATACCACTTCTTGAGAGATTGTGTTCAGAGGGGAACCATTCGGTTGGAGTATATACAGATAGATGAGCAGGTGGCAGACATTTTCACCAAGGCAGTTTGCAGATAGAGTTTTGTGAAGTTTAGGGATAAGTTGGGGTTGGTACCGAATCCCTTCCTCGTTGAGAGGGAGTGTTAAACTAATAGCACCAAGGAAGGTCTTCCTACATGCATGTGTTCTTGCATGCATAAGACTTAAATTAGGAAACCAGTTGTATTTAATTTACTTTTCCTAAGTTTACTTTGGAAAATAAATTAAAGTGATCTAAATTAACTTTAGTGAACCACTAGTTAAAGTGAAAGTGAAATTATGGTTTTTTATTTACCACTAGTTAAAGTGCAAGTTATAAAAGAGAGATCAATTGGTGGAGAGAACACACATACTTGTATTCTGATAGAGACATGATACAAATAGGGAGAGAAAGTCAAACAAAGGACTTAGATAAGAAGATGGAGGAGCGAGCAGCAGGATCATAGAGCTTTGTATAGCAGGGTCGTACACTCACATAGGAGGGTGTTGAGGTTTAGCTGGGATTTTCCCAGTGATTATTTCGGGTACTGCATTTTCCAGGTTTGGGTGAATTTGCAGTGATTGTAAAAGTTCCATATTTTCTCATAATAAAATTTATATATGGCTGCTACACTGGTTTTCCCATATTGGGTTTTTTCTGGGGGTTTCAACACCTAAAATAATAGTGTCAATATCGTGATGTGATGTTGTGATTTATTTCTTAGTTTTATATTTCACTGCATACTGTAAAAGATATTCATGTGTGGTTATTAGTTGATATTTTGCATGCACTGTTTAACCCCAGCGGAATATTAAGGAAAATTTACAAAGTGTGGGGATCATGACTTCTTTTGATCAATTTAAACTTGGGGTGTAGATGATTGTAGCATTCTTCAAAACATAGGGACATATTGTAATGGGGGAGACAAACTATGATTGGAGGGTTTTGTTGGAGACACATGATACTGAGGGCATAGTGACTGGATAAACTAATAATTTTGGGGGTATGGAGACTCAACCACATCGATTAAAGGAGACTAGGGGGTTACTACCAAAAGAATTGTGGGGTTCCTTCAATTTTGACTGTGTTGGGGAACCGTTTGCACATAAAGAATAACTGGTGGGGTCCCGACAGTTTTGGGCATGTTGGGCACCAATTTTATGATTGATGGGACTGCCAAGGTTTTTGCCGAGTCAGAGAGTTAATTTTGATGATGGGTGGGGTTCCCATGGTTTTTAGTGGGTTACAGAACCTTTCCCAATATGAGGTGAGGGTTTTTTTGAAAACACAAAGATAGGTGCCCCATGAATCAATGCCATGCAGATTGTTCCCGCGGGAACAATTGAATAGAATTGGTTGCTTCAGAGGGAAGGGGAACCAATGGTTCTCTAGCGGGGGTGATGATATGAAGACTATTTATAGAGGGGTGAATGGTCATGGAGGTATTAGAGGGACATGATAAATCTTGGTTGTAACATATGACGAGGAATTTGGTGGCATGAACTACTGAAGGTGGTGGAGTAAACGCACAACTATGAAATGATAATATTCGGGTGGGCCATTTCACAGGCGGGGCAAATTCCTCAAACTTGTGGGGGGGCCAACACCATGGGTGTCAAATAATGATGAGGCTTGTTATGGGGAGAACACCTAAGGGGGGTATGTGTGATTCACAAAAATGATGTTGATACCACATAGAGATTGGAATTTTGGTGACTTCATAGGATGGAGTCTTGTTCGAGAGAACAAAGGTGTCGATAGGCCAGTTCCATGATAATACATGTGGTAAAACTATTGCATCATTGTCGATAGGGTAAAAAATATTTATATTCAGGGACTAGTCCTGCACACATTTCGCACATAACCAAGTGTAGTAAAGGGCATAACAAAGGTATGGACTATGCAAAAATAAAACTCCAAAATGTGGTGCACTTATGGGGCACATGGGAAATTTAGTGCTGGATGAATTACTCCTGGTGGAGGAGAAGGATATGTCACTTTGTATTCCATGGTGTGGTGATCATAATGGTTTGAACGGTTTTCCAAATGAAGTTACACTTTGGCCGTGGTGAGGTTTTGAAGTGTGGGCTCAATTGTTTAAAAATGATGGTGGGGCTCATTTTTCAAAACCATTTGACTTACGCATTCCCTAGGATTCTTTTGTGGATTCCGATTAGAGCATGGTTAAAATATTTTCTAAGTGATGAGATCCAGGTAAGCCTAAACCTTATCCTTTGTATTTTCGTCTGAGTATATCTAGGGCTATGGGGGTCTAAATTCCCATACAAACAAATTTGCACCATCAAAACCATCAGCATGAGTTTTTGGCCTTTTAGAATGCTAGGGCATGAGAAAAAGGCCTTTTCTTGCACTGGTGTAGCACGAGATAATGGGTTGTGTCCGTGTAGAGCGTGGGAGTTTCAAGATTCGACTTCATGGATATCCCGCGTAATTGTATAATGGGCACTCACGTAGGTGTGAGGTCGATATCATGAATATCACGTAGGTTCCTATGCGTTTGTGAATAATTCAATCACGTTAGAGCATGGTCGAAGTATGTTTATCCTACACAAAGAATCCACACATAACAGGATAGAAGGAACGCTAGGTGTGTGTTATTATGGTTGAGTCGCATTGTAGCTCAGGTTTATGAATAAACGATTGCATAGAATATGGTTTAGGGATGTATTCTAGTTTTTCCATGATGACTAGTTAGTATGGAGGCAAACCCTATTGTCTTGCAGGTGAAGATGGATGTGAAGTGGCATGAGCGTAGCTATGATGACCTACTAGAGGTGGTCTAGGGGGACCTTCAAGATACATAGGAATTGACAAATGTGCTCCTAAATTTTTTTAGGTGCCCTTTTATGCAATCATCAAATTATCTACTCTAGGAGATCATCTAGATGTGGGACCCGTACTTGTCAGTGTCCCATGTGGGGGTGGAGAACCTGAGAATTACAACTCAAGATATATACTTCCTGACGGGTTTGAGCCATCGTGGGGTTCAAGAGTTGACCCATCCGACTATAGGAGGAGGCTGCACAATTATGGGGCTGATCAATTAGTATTGTGGTAGTGATGGGATGCCCTAGACTCTAGAGGGGTTTCAGTGAGGCATCTATAGAGTCTCACATTTTTGGTTTGTAGCCACGGTGGCGTTGGGGGTCTTAGGCTTAGCCTCTCCACATAGGATTACAGGTGGTCAAATACTATTGGTGGAGAGAGTGATATCTATCTAGTAGGTTGCTTGGGGCCTGATGCTTTGGGAGAGCACGATGGCATAGTTGGATGAGTTGCGTCGAGGAGGAAGGATGAGGACCTTTCACCATGGGAGCATCCTATGTTCCTTATTCTTGGAGAGGTTTCCCTCTTGAAGAATTTTTTTTTGTGTTACCACAGAGGGGGCCTATAGAGTCTTAGATGGTGTATTGGGATGAGGTGATGCCCTGCCTTAGTGGTGGTGAGGTAGGAGCATATTACTGTTATATTTTTAACATTAAGCTAGTATAACATTAGGATCTTTAACTGAGAGAACAACAAGCACAACAATCAAACACAAGAGACAATAAACACAGTGTTTTTCCTCGGGGAAACCATAAATGGAGAAAACCTCGTAACTTCCTCAGAGATAGAATCAACACCAAAAGTAAAACCCAAAAATAGTAAGATGATCTCCCAACATTAGTAACCTTATTTCTATCTAGCCCCAGTGTCTTCTCCTTCCTCAACTATGCGCTACACTTGAGTGTGTATGAATTGTGTACTAAATAGAGAGGATAACTCTCTATTTATACTGATCCTGACATGACTAAAACCCTACTAGAGCCGACATCTCTAGGAGAGTCTAATAAGCCTATTGCCCCGAAATTGCGGGGACTTTAACCCTTAGACAATAGGAGGGTTACCCACAATGACTTGACATGACTTGTTTACATTATAGATCTTCCCGATCAAAATATCGGGGCATGACATGACTTAAGTACATTACAAATACATCCCAGAATAAACATCGGGTTACAATACATAATAAATACAAGTGAATACATTATGAAGTTACATATACATCAACACTCCCTCTTAACTAGGAAGGTATTCTCTTGACACAATTTTCAGCACAAGTCTTCTTCTCTGTATCATCTGGTTCATCGTCAAGTTCTCATCATCTTCATCTTCAAGTCATATTAATTTGGATTTGGATCATCATCACTGGATCATACTCGATCTAGATCATCACTGGCTCTGGATCATCATCACTGGATCTGGATCATCACTCGATCTGGATCACCATAACTGGATCTGGATCATCACTAGATCTGGATCACCATCACTGGATCTAGATCATCACTCGATCTGGATCCTCACTCAATCTGGATCACCACTGGGTCATCATCACTGGATCTGGATCATAGGTCGATCTAGATCATCATTGGATTTGGATCATAGCTCGATCTAGATCATCACTACTGGATCTGAATCATCACTCGATTTGGATCATCTCAGAGACATCATAGCTGGATCTGGATCATAGGTCAATCTGGATCATCACTGGGTCATCATCATATGTGCTATCTCATGATTCTTCTCGTCATAGGAAGTTCTATAGAGCCAGCCCTTTTTCATGCTGGGTGTAGGCCTATCTCCTCATAGGTTTTTGGTAGCCCTTACATCTGACCTACTCGTCAGAATGGCCAGCACTCACATCTGACCTTAACTCGTCAGAAAGGCATAGCACTTACATCTGACCTTGACTTGTCAGAAAGGCGCTCAGTCCTATACTGAGGGTTCCTGGTAACTAACCAGGTGCCTCCATTCAGTGAATCGCAGTAGCCCTTACATATGACCTACTCGTTAGAATGTCCGGCACTCACATCTGACCTCCTCATCAGAAAGGCGATAGCCCTTACATCTGATCATGTAGGACCTCATCCTATAGTCACATCAGAATGGCCGACACTCACACCTGACCTACTCATCAGAAAGGTGGTAGCCCTTACATCTATGTACGATCTCATCCTACATTAGAATGGCCGACACTCACATCTGACCTCCTCGTTAGAAAGGTGGTAGGCCTTACATCTGTGTAGGAACTAATCCTACATCAGAATGGCCGACACTCACATCTGACCTACTCATCAGAAAGGCAACAACCCATATATCTGATCAAGTGGGAACACATCCCTCAATCACATCAGAATGGCCATGCGCTCACATTTGGTCATGTAAGACTACATCTTACAATCATCTCAGAAAGGCCCTTAGTCCAAGACCAAGTATTCCTGGTAACTCACCAAGCAGCTCCATTCCAAGAATGGCAATAGCCCTTATATCTGATCATGTAGGAACCAATCCTATAGTCATATCAGAATGGCTAAGCACTCATATCTGACATGGCAGGAACCAATCCTCTCACCATGATAGAATGGCTCAGCCCTTACATCTGACCTGCTAGTCAGAATGGCTTTCAGACTCGTCACTTCCCCTTGGAAGGGACCTCGATCTGGAGAACACCAAGCTTCTCCCTGAAGTACTCAAAATTCACTTTGGCCAATGGCTTCGTCAACACATCAGCTATCTGATCATCCATCGCAATATACTGGAGATTCACTGCTCCCCTTTGCACCATATCCCTAATATAGCGATACTTGATCTCGATATGCTTTGACTTGTCATGGAACACTGGGTTCTCTGACAACTTCACACAACTCTGGTTGTCACAGTGTATACAAGTAGCATCCATCTGGAGATCAAATAAATTAGACAGTAGCTTCCTGAGCCATACTGCCTCACAACGAGCTGAACAAGCTGTGACATACTCTGCTTCAGCTGTACTCAGTGCCACACAGGATTGCTTCCTGCTAAACTAAGAGATCACACCTGATCCCATACTGAAGCAACATCCTGAAGTGCTCTTCCTATCAATGGCACTTCCTGCCCATTCTGAATCAACATAACCCTCCAGCTTAATCTTCAGATTCGTATCGTACTTGAGCCCATAATCAACTGTACCTCTCAGGTATCTCAGAATATGCTTTGCAGCAATCAAGTGAACATGTCTTGGATCTGTCAAGAACTGGCTTAAGGTGTTCACAACAAAGCAAATATCTGGTCTAGTGTTTGTTAGGTACATTAAGGACCCAATCATTTGACGATACATTGTAGCATAAACCGACTCTGATGAAGCATCGCTCAATAGCTTCAGGTTCGATGCCATAGGTGTGGCCATAGCCTTGCATTCCATCATCCCAAACCTTTTCAAGATCTCTACTGCATACTTCCCTTGTCTAAGGGAGATTCCATTTGCACTCTGCCACACCTCCATACCTAGAAGATAATGCATCATACCCAAGTCCTTCATTTCAAACTTGGCAGCAAGCTTTCTCTTCGTATCAGCAATCAACCCATCCATACCTGTCACAAACAGATCATATACATATAGTAGGAGCATCACTGGGTTGCCATCTTCAACCTTGTAGTAAAGGTTGGAATCTGCTTTACTCTTGGTAAAGCCCAAACTGGATAGAAAGTTGTCAATTCTATCGTACCAAGTCCTGGGTGCCTGTTTCAAACCGTACAGGGCTTTCTTCAATCTACATACATGAGACTCTTTGTCATGTGTCTCAAAACCAAGTGGCTATTCTACATACACTTCCTCTTCCACTACACCATTCAAGAAAGCAGTCTTGACATCCATTTGGTGTATCTTCCATTTCATCACAGCAGCCAGGGAAAGTACTGATCTGATGGAAGTGTATCTGGCTACAGGTGCAAAGGTTTCTTCATAATCTATTCCTTCTTATTGTGAGAAACCCCGAGCAACAAATCTTGCTTTATATTTCTCTATGCTACCGTCTGGAGCATGCTTGATCTTGTAGATCCATTTGGAAGTTACAACTGACTTCCCTTATGGTCTTGGGACAACATCCCAAACATCATTCTTCATGATCGATTGATATTCTTCGATCATAGCATCCTTTCATTCTTTCCGTTCTGCCGCTTCTTCATAACTGGAAGGTTCTTTATCAATGAAATCACATAGTAATGCTACATACCCAGAGTAGGATCTGGTCCTTTTTCTTTCTCTATGATTCTCTTCTGGAGCACCATATCTTTTCGCACCTTGGATAAGTTCTCGTACCCAAGTAGGTTTCCTCTTATGAGGATTCTTCTTTGGAGGTGGATCTACAGGTCTTTGTGGTTCTTCAAACTCTCGATCTTCTTCTTGAGTTTCTTAATTCATGGTTGTATCATGAATTATGGGTGCTTCTGCTTCTTCAGATTCTTCAGCAGGTTTCTTTCTGGATTTGTTGTAAGCTGTGTCTTCATCAAATGTCACATCCCTGTTGATGTCAATCTTCTTGTATCCTGGGAAATGAATTCTGTAAGCCTTTGAGCTGTCAGAGTATCCCACAAATATACTCTTCTTTCTTGAAGGATCTAATTTTGTTCTCTTTTCTTTTGGAATGTGTATGTACACAGGATAGCCAAATATTCTGAGATGGCTGACTTTTGGTTTCTTGCTGGAGAAGACTTCTTCAGGAGTCTTGTTCTCGAGTACTCTATGTGGAGTACGGTTTTGTACATACACCGCTGTTCTGGCAGCTTCCACCCAAAGATGCATAGGAAGATCTTGATCATGAAGCATTGCTCTTGCAGCTTCCATGATAGTTCTATTCTTCCTTTCTGCAATCCCATTCTGTTGTGGATTATAAGGAGTGGACAACTCCCTCTTAATCCCTGAGTCTTTGCATAGCTCTTTGAATTCATTAGATGTGAATTCTTCGCCATTATCTGATCGAAAGGTCTTGATCTTCTTGTCTGTGTGATTCTCGATCAAGGCTTTGAATTCCTTGAACTTGCTGAATACTTCATCTTTGTTCTCCATGAAGTAAATCCATGTCTTCCTAGAAAAGTCATCAATAAAAGAAACATAGTATACATACCCGCTTAGTGATCTTGATGACATAGGACCGCATACATCAGAGTGGATGATTTCCAAGATTCCTTTTGCTTTGCTTTCACTACTTGGAAATGTCTTCTTTGTATTCTTTCCTTTCGCACATCCTTTGCAGACACCATCATGTTTTGCTTAAATTTCTGGAAGACCTTCAACAGCTTTGCTTGCAATTGGTAGTGCTTTGTAATGCACATGTGCAAGCCTTCTATGCCAAAGTTCATTTGGCTCTACTGTGTCATGGACCAAGGCTTGTTCTAGATGGCCCTTCAATTTGTATAGACCTCCTTCTTCTTCCCCAATCACTACTGCATCATTAATAGTCTTTCCCTTTGGCCACATGATGACTTGACCATCTATGAATGAAACCCTCATGCCTTTTGCATCTAATGCAGATATGGAGAGAAGGTTCTTCTTGAGTCTTGGTACAAACAATACATCTTGCATCCTCATAGACTTTCCAGAGTCTAGTTTATAAGAAGATTCCCCACTACCTTTTATTGGATATTAGTAGTCATCTCCAAGCATCACCTTGTGAGGTGATTCATGTTCTAAAAGTTTCACAAATGATTCTTTGAATACTGTCATATGCTTGGAAGCCTCACTATCTATAAGCCAATCATTGCTTCCATGTGTGATATTTCCCGTGAAAGCAGAAATCAAGACATATTCTTTGTCACTTGAAGAGTCTTCACTTTCATATTTGGTTTTCTTCTTGGATGGTTCATCATCCTCTGCAGCATGAGCATGATGTCTTTTCTTATTGCCCTTTTTCTTATTTTGTCTTTTAGGACAATCTTTTGCAAAGTGTGTCCTACTTCATCACAAGTCTAACATCTGCCTCTAGAGAAATCTTTTCTAGAGTTATTTTTAGAAAAATGCTTACCTTTGGAGTGATGAGAACTTATTTTGGTTTTCTTGGAATGTACTGTGAGAGCTTGATCTTCACTTCCCATCTTCTCTTCTCTAGCTGCTATCCTAGCTTCTTCTTGAGAGAATTCTTCCCATAGTCTACTGAACTTGACTAACTTCTTTCTGGCACATATCCCTTGAATAAGGGAGTCCCATGATCTAGGGAGACCATTCAAGGTGGTCATTACAATCTCAACATTTTCCACTTCTTCATCTACTGCTTCCAGTTGTTCTTTGATTTGAGAAACTCTTGTGAAGTAAGACTGGATGGTTTCTGCATTCTGAATCTTCACATTCTTGAGTTGGTTTCTCAGAGTCATCTTCTAGTTTATGTTCTTCCCTTCAAACAATTTGGTTAGGGCATCAAACATAGCTTTAGGTGTCTTTAGGGAGGACACCTGTGGTATGAGATGATCCTTGATAGAATCAACAATGATTCTCTTTGCCATAACCATCTTCTTCTTGTGTAAGGCCTTAGCCTCATCTCCCTTTGGAACTGGAACCTCCTCATTGATGTAGGAGTCCGACACATTCTCTTCCAAGACCAGGGAGATCCTATACTTCTAGGCTCGAAATTTATTAGCTTCCTTAAGCTTTTCATCAAGCTTGGTGTGATGATACATCTTAACTAAGAACCTCAAATGGAAATACAAAATATTTATATCTTACCAGTTCAAGATGTCGGATTTGGATTTGTAGCTGGAATTCTGCAGTGATGGTTCAGAAGCAGATTAGGGTTTTGCTTTTCTGGAGTTCTGTCTAACCAATTGCTTTGAAATTGATCCCTAACTTCAATTTTAGGGAGGAGATAACTTCAGGCCTGGGCTCACTAAAAAATTCCTCTTATGTGAAAAGCCCTAATTTTCGACTGTAGTGTCAGGTCCAAAACTAAAAAACCTCAGAATTGGATTCTGCTTCGACAGAAAGATGTGGCCTAAGGAGGAGAGTTATTCCAACCTTCTTTTGCTGAAAAAATATGGAGAGAGATCCACAAAGTAGGAATCCCTAGTTCCTGCAGCTGCATAGTGTCTTCTTCTCAGGTTAGCTTTGATACCATGTTAGATTTTTAACATTAAGCTAGTATAACATTAGGATATTTAACTGAGAGAACAACAAGCACAACAATCAAACACAAGATACAATGAACACAGTGTTTTTCCTCGGGGAACCCATAAATGGAGAAAACCCTGCAACTTCCTTATAGATAGAATCAACACCAAAATTAAAACCCCAAAACAGTAAGATGATCTCCCAACAGCAGTAACCTTCTTTCTATCTAGCCCCAGTGTCTTCTCCTTTCTCAACTATGTGCTACACTTGAGTGTGTATGAGTTGTGTACTAAATAGAGAGGCTAGCTCTCTATTTATACTAATCTCGACATGACTAAAACCCTACTAGGGCCGACCTCTTTAGGAGAGTCTAATAACCCTAGTGCTCTGGAACTGCGGGGACTTTAACCCTTAGACAATAGGAGGGTTACCCACAATGACTTGACATGACTTGTTTACATTATATATCTTTCTGATCGGAACATCGTGGCATGACATGACTTAAGTACATTACAAATACATCCTGGAATAAACATCGGGTTACAATACATAAGAAATACAAGTGAATACATTCTGAAGTTACATATACATCAACAATTACATGTCACATTTTATTGAGGTGTGGCTAGGGTGTATTGGGACGATGGAGTGCTATCCATAGAGTGGGATGGAATACATTGGGGACTTAGGGCTACCTAAACTAGTCCATGGTTGGGATGCTTAAGGTACACCTTGTTGTTTTTAGCATGATATTTATTTCTATGCATTTATTATGATTATGTATGTATTTTCAGATATATGTATTGATGATTTGATTTTGATCTATGATGAAGATGTTGGACCAATATGGCCATTATGTAGGGCTCATTGTCATCATCGTTAATATGAGGGTGTGGGTTTGGTAGGGCCCATGGGGGAGGCTAGAGGGGATGGTATCATGGTGTATAAGTGGGTGGCAATGCTTTGGTTGGGGTAGCCATTAGTCGAGATGTTACAACTACGACCTTGGTAGAGCTGGAGAGACACTTTACCAAAATGACCGTGGGGATTGATGACCCGAAGATCGATGATCTTAATAAGGAGGACCTTGCACAAACTTTGCATCCTCCTGTAGCTTATGGACTGGGACGATGGTTGGTGATGTGCCGAGTAGAAATTGCATGCCATGTGACACAAGATGCATGAGGAGGATAGGATCCTCACCCGAGATAGAGGCAACGACATGGATGAGGACTAGTTCGGCATAGGGTCTTCACTTAGTGAAACCATGCCATAGTGCCTTTGTTCATGGAATATTAAAGAATACCCCTAGTTTCACTAATCTTGTTGTAATTGTAACTTCAGAAGATATTCTGATGTATATTACTATTGTATATTGTTGTACCCCCATCGGAGATGTGTGCTCCTCCTTTCGAGATGTCATCATTGTGTATGGTCACTGAGGTAAACCCTCTGTTGTAATTCAGGGCAATAGTCCCCATGTTAAATAAAGGAAAACACATTGATGTGTATTATTAGGTAGGTTGGCCCCACAGGTAACCTGACCGACCCAGTGGTTGAGTTAACAACTCATCAAAAGTATATAAATAGGGATTCACCCTCCTCATTTGTTACATACTTCACTTGCTCTCTCATGTGAGCTTTAGGAGAGAGAGGAAGAGGAGGGACAAAGAGATGCTGTATACCTATTGTTCTTGGTTTATTCTATATTGTCATCTTATATTTGTGACATAACTATTTTGAGGAAGATTGCAGGGTTTTCTCCTTTATGGTTTTCTTGATGAAAATCTCAGTGTCTTGTGTATCTTGTGTATCTTTGATGTATTGTTGTGCTTGTTATTATTTCGGATAAAGTTCCTAAGTAAAATAACTTAGAAAAACTAACATGGTATTAGAGCTACCTTGAAAGAATGCACTATGCAACCGAAATACAACTACAATGGAAACTATTAGAAATTAGGATTTCGTGCTTGAAAACCCTAGAAGACTGAATCTATTCATGTTGGAACTTTCACTATAACTAGAGATCAGAGAAGGACTAGGAGCCGAAAATTTTATAGGCCAAAAATGAAATATTGCTATACCTTTTTTGAAATTTTCAGCCCCATATTCTCTATACTTCAGGAGATATGATTCCTCCAAATCAAGGTTCCAACCTCCTCTAGAATACAATCATAAATAGGTTCCCTAGGGGGAATTGCTATATCTCGGGCTAGGGAGTTCCAAATGAAAATTTCACAAGATGTGGCACGTAGGGAACAGACTTTAGTTTATGTTGTCTGCTTTTCATACCCCTAATGTGAAACAATGACATGTGGCAGTCCATAAAAGTTTTCTATGCTGAACCGTCCTCGAAACAATCACCTTGGAAAACTCAACATAAGTCCCACCTGGAAAATCCAATTTTTCTTTAACCTGTGGGGTTGGAAAGAATACAGATCAAGATATCTCAGTGTGAAGTTTTATATTGTAAGGTGCCGAAACTTCAAATATACAACATAAGCAATATCAGGCAATTCTATAGAAGAAATTGCAGAAATTAAGGCTTCCTATTCCGGGAGCTTCCTACCACTACTTTCAACAAAGGAGTGCATTGTACAACTCACATTAAAGAGGCGCATCTTTCTATCCTATCAGAAGTTTGAAATTCCAATTTTAGAAAATTAGTGTTTCTCGACAAATCATAGATCGATCAGATCCAGAACCATGTCGGACACCTCAAATCAGTAAGGTCTAAATCTTTGTTATTTCCATTTGAGGTCTTATTTCAAAATGATTCATCACACCCAGTTTGATGACAAGCTTGGTGAAGCTGAAAACTTTCGAGCATGGAAGTATAGGACCTCCTTGATCCTTGAAGAAAATTATTTGGATCAGTATATCAGTAAGGAATTTCTAGAGCCTAAGGGAGATGAGGTTAAGCATAGATTCAAGAGAGCCATTGCAGATTCTATTAAGGATCATCTCATCCCTCATGTGTCATTCTTGAAGATACCAAAGGAAGTGTTTGATGCCATGACAAAGCAGTCGAACAAGAAGAAGAGATTGTTATACCATCTTGAATGGCCTCTGAAGATCATAGGATTCATTCATTCAAGGAATGTGTGCCCGAAGGAAGTTGATTACCTTCAGCAGACTCTGGGAAGAGTGCACATAAGAAGAAGATAGGCTCATAACAAGAGAAGCGAAGATGGAAGAAATTGAATATCAAGCTCTCATGATTCAAATGAGATTCCTCAGGTGATGATGAATATGTACTCTAATCTAGAAGGATTCAACTCATGAAGAACCTCTTATCCATATTAGCATTTGGATAAGAAATGATGCAGTTGTGAATGAAGAAGATGATGAAGCAGAACACTCCAGGACATAAGGATCAAGAAGGAGACTACCCACCAAACAAACAAAGATAAGTGTTCATTTGTCATTTCATGATATTGTTTGGTTGTGCATTTGTTTATATTCGGTTGATGTATTATGCATGTTTGTGTGTTTGCATGTATACTACTGAATTGCACATGTTGGGTAAGAAGTCAATGATGTTGTACAACATTCCATTACTACTTATCTAGTTTGAAACCTCTTTGTTGACATAATAGGAGTAGTACACGCTCTTAATAACATTGGGGTAGAAGGCATCTAGAAGTTACGGTATGTGTACGAGATATGTATGAATGTTGTAGCATTGGCTAAGATAGTTGCATGAATACGTGACATATACTAATTAGGGGAATTTTGAGGTAAAAAATGGGTATCATAAGGGATATATTAAAATATTATGAACTAGGCGTTTTATAGGGAAGTTATACTTGACAACTCACCTTTCCACTACATTAAATGTACAATTTGGATAACCATGGTTGAATTACATACTAGAAACAAAAATAATAAAAAAAATGTTATATTGAAGTGATTAAAAACTAATTTTAATTTTCCAAAAAATGTGTAGTACTTAGATGCATTCATGTCCTTGAACTTGGATATCACTTTTAATAATAAAATATAAACACAATGAAAAGACAATCACTATGCTCTAATAATAAAATATATACACAATGAAAAGACAATTTAATAATATAAAATGAAAAAATATCAAAATTTTCAAATTTTCTCCAACTACACATTGAATATTGAAATTTAAAATAAAAAAAAATATATATTTTCTTAATTTTTTATTATAACTTATGTTCTTTTGTTTCTTTATATAATTTATGTATTTTTATGATATAATAAATTTAGTGTTTGAAAATTAAAATTTAAGATAACATGTTTTTTTTAAATTTTTTTATTATAATTTATCATTTTTAGGTTCTTAATAAAATTTATATTTAATATGCTTAATCCATTATTCGAAAATTAAAATTTAAAATAATAAATATATAAGAATTTTTTTTAATTTAAATTGTTTATTTTCTTATTAAACCAAATTATATGTTTTTATAATAAATTTAATTTAGTTAAATTCTCATAAAATAGGTGTTTATGATTTGTATAAAAAATCATTAAACCAATTTATGTTTCTTTTTTCTTTATTAATAAATTAATCACCTATTATATATTTTTTAATTTTTTTCTACAATTTAAAATATATAGAAATATTCAAACATATTCATTATATATTCTAAATTTAATATATATGTGTGTGTGGAATTAACAACTATGTCAGTTTCGGACTCATGTAATACGTGGTCGATTTCGACTGCTCTAGTATAACTCCTAGGAACGACCAACTATGGGCTCAACTTTCGCGCACATTTCGTTGAGACTCTAACCGTCGACTTGCTTAACATCCTATATTCCTTAACATAACGTGCCGTTGCCAATTGACCTACATCTCTACCCCTTATTAATATATTTATTATACATTCTAAATTTAAAAACTTAAATTTTGATTTTAATAATTTATTTTATTTTATTTTAATATAGGTTACACATATATTCTATACTTAAATCTAATATTTAAAATTTGATTTTAATAATTAAAATCTGAGTTTTTTTTAGCTTTTAATTAATTCATTGTAATATAATTTTGTGAGTTTTTCTTAGCTTTTAATTAATTCATTGTAATATAATTTTGTAAAATAATGATTTTTAATGTAATTATATAAGTTAATATTCAATATTTTTAAACTTTGATTTTTAATATTTTGTATAAGGTAATGTTTTGTAGTTTTTAATTAATTGTACTATAATTTGATAAAATATTACATTTTATGATGTTTTGTTTAAAATTTACTTTTTTAAAAATTAGTTCTTAAATTGGGTTTTTATGAATATATTATTTTGTACTGTTTTTTATTGTAATTTTTTTATACAAATTTAATAATAAAATATTTTAAAAGTATTAGAAAAGTTAATAATATTTTTTAAAAATAACAACATAAAATAAAGTTTAATAAAAAATATGTAATTATATAATATTTTTGGGATTAAAAAAAATAGATGAATATATCATATATGCATAAGTAAAATATGTAAATAAAAAATAGTTTTAATACTAAGAAAAAATGGATAAATATAATATATATTGAAAATTATGTAAAGACATGCATATTAAGTGAAAAGACATATATTGTCTTTTTCAAAACATATGAAGGGACAATAATATATTTTATTGAAAAAGTGTGAAAAGACATTAGTACTTTACTCCAAGTGTAAAAATAAAAATATATTTTAATGAACAAGTGTGACAAGACATTAATACTTTATTCTAGGTGTAAAAGTATTTGTAGACTACCATGGTTAACCATAGATTTTGATCAACCTTTTAGAATATAACAAATAAGCAACCTTAACTCAAGTAATGCCAACTCAACTATTATAGAAGATGCCGTTCTCTGGATTGTGATTGGTTTTTAAAAATTTGATTTTAATAATACTTTTCTTGTTTGGAGGCCCATTTTTTACATCAAAATTCCCCTATTAATAAGTTTTGGAAATTATGAGATGTTTCTGATCACACAATTGAATTTGACTTGTAGATCATTCTGAAGAACAAGTAACGATAGTTTGGAAGAGGAACCTGAAGCTCCCTGGGTCAAAGACACTGTGGCGAAAGAAGGAGCTTCAAAATAATATAAAGAGAATGGTAGATCCACCTTGAGAGATGAAGACCATCTTGGGCACGAGAAATCATCCAAGATGAAGAATAGTATGATGAGACTTCCAAAGATAGTAAGAGGCCTTGGAAACACTCCAGTTATATGACACTATTGAGCGACATCATTGATGCAGATCCTTCTAGCTATGAAGAAGTAGCCAAGAATAAAGGGAAGAAGACTATGATCAAAGAGTACCAGTTGATCAAGAGGAATGATGTCTAGGATGCGGTTCTGAGACTTGAAGGGAAGTCCGTAGTGTCTTCCATATGGATCTACAAGATCTAGGATGCAAGAGATGACAGCATTGAGGGATATGTTGTCTCAACCCTCAACCAACAAAACTCAGTCGACAGGGGTCCCACTCTATTAACACTCGACTGGTCGCGATCTCCCTGAGCATCGACCTAGATAGGTTTTACCCTGTCTAACAACACCTGCAGAGAAGATGAGGTCTCACCTGAGATGTTTGAGGGAGGGCTGACAGAACCAAGTTTCTGCAGTATATAAGAGGGTTAGGGAATTGACGGTTTATCATCTTAACAACCAGATCAGACCAGCTGTTCAAATAAAACCATTCATTATTGCGCATCATTCATTCATAACTGTAACAAATCTAGATCAACAAACATGATTATTCATAAAATGTAAAACATCGCATCATAGATCCATAATTTAGATTCTCTTAGCATTCATCATCAGGTTTGCAGGAGCAAAAAGATAGAAAAGGACAAAATAAGATAACAACAATTCAGATCAATATCCGTCTTATCATATTACTTCTACGCAATCACCCACAGATCAAAATAGATAACAATTCGTCTCAGATAGATAACAACTTGTTATCTCTATGCATGGATCGATTTGTCTATCAATCAGTATATCATTCACAATTCTTCCTTATATATATAGGCTTGCACTTTTACATTCATGGTCCAATTCTAACTAACTCCTAACTGATTTAATTGACTAAGGACCAATATCCAAAAAAATGGTCAACAAGTACAAAAGTGACACAAAATAATCAAAATTAGCCTATATTCCACCTATCGCGCTATCTTTGTCTTGCGCGGTGTGTTCTAAGCTTGCGCAACATTGTGGATGCTACACAACTTACCCCAACCCCTTGCCAATAGGCCCCCAACACAATCTTGTGGCTCGTCCTCGAGCCACGACAAATAGACTTAGTGTAGTCATTGATTTTAATATTGAAGTCTTCATATTGCTAAGAGATTTTTGTAGCTTGTGCTTTGAATTTCTCAGCAACATTCTGATTGCAGGCCACCATTGCGGAAGCTGAAGGGACTGACTGTCCGATGCGTGGGGCACCCGGCCGTTGATGCAACAGGTTACTTTATGCTATCGTCGATGAAGTTTGGAGCAATAGACAATTATGGACCCAATATTGTGGACGAAAATAGACCAAGGAATCGCCGATGAAACTCGGAACAGTAGATGAGCAACTTGCCGATACAGCGGAAGAAATTAGAGGTTTCAACCACCGAAACACCGAAATATTAGTAAGGAGAGGAACTGATGAATAGTTGGTTTTCTCATTGATGCAAATCGAAACTCTAGTCATTTTTCCTGCCGAAACGCCGTAGAAAAAATAAAGGAACAGACCATCGATGAGCTAGGCGTTTTGACCACTGAAGCGTCGGAAACTTAGTTGGGAAGGGACCCGATAGGGAGAAAGAAAGTTGGGTTTTCTAGTGGAATTTTTAGCAGTTCCAGTAGTGCTCCAGTAGGCTTTGTAGTGAATTTCTCATTGGGGTTCTCAGCAGTTTCAGGACTGAAAAGGAAGAAAACCCTAGGTGGCTGGAGTTCGCATTTTAGACCCAACATTCAGTGGTGTGTTTTGCCATCATTTTTGAAATGATGTGGTTTTCACACCTGGGGTCAGAATGAAGAATATAGATAGGCGTTGGAAAGCTTATCCAGTAGGGAACAAGGAGAGTCACCAGAATCTGATGGAGCAACAAAGTGCTAAGTGATTGCCTGAAAGAGAAATGTGCTGCTGTCAAATGGACAAATCTGGGAAATTGCATGCCTAGAGGTAGCAAGACCGTGCAGTCAAATCAACTGTTGTGTGGAAGAGAAGTTCCATGCAAGGATGAGGGACGTAAAAATGGAAGTTTCCTTAAAACCCTATCTTGCTAATTATAACTACATTTTATAATTTTTATACATGAAATGTATGAGGATATGCCTTGCATGCATAGGATATTACATGCTGGTAAAAATAGTGAGGATTATACGTTTATAATGAACCACTAATGATGATTATTGCATTGATGTTGACATTAGTGGAAAAACCAACGACAACATGGACATGGTTGGAATATGTTGCTGATGCTGACGAATGTGACTAGCAACCCTATGGAGAAAGGGATAAGGCAACAAGTCCAGAATCAAAAGTTGGTGAGCAAATTCTGCAATCTCCTGCAAAGGACCAACCAAACTGGTAATGTCAAAGGTGTAAGTAGGACCCATGAAGGTAATATTTTAATTATGACAATTGCCTAGAGTGGTAAAGGTAAGAGATCTCATACCATGTGGATATTTGAATGTTATACTACCTTCATATAGAAATATGTTATGCCTGTATTATGTTGCTATGAGCTTAGTAGCCCGAAGAAAATAAGCACTGATGATCTTGATTATGGTAATGCATCCTATATGAAGTAGTCATGGTTAGGCCATGCATGGTATGTTTGAATGCATAGTATTCTTGAATCAACGCAAGGTAGCATTGAGTGGATATGCATTAAAACATTTCATAAATCTTGTAGTTATGCATTGAATGGATGCATATGAAGCGGTAAATGATTACCTAAGTATGGGTGCAAATGTTGTGATGCATTGCATGAATGCATTAAGATAGCACATGTGATATTATGAATAACTAATGGCTGAAATGATGAATTGATGACAATTCTGGAACCATTTCAAGAGCTGTTATGAATGTAGGATAGTAAGTGCATGAAGAAGGTATCCATGATCGACTGGCTACCGAAAATGCTCTATGGAAGGGCAAGGTGGTACAAATGATATGCTTGTGAAGTAAGGAGTATCTAAATGTTTCATTTAAATTACATGAATGATGTGACTGTACCCTATAATCTAAAGTATGATAATGATTGCGTGAAGTAAATGAGTTTTGGTAATATTGATGTGATTAACAGCTGGAAGTATTGGAATTTTATAAATTCTAAAAATGCTTTAGTGATTGTTGCAGTAATGAAAAGGTTATATGCATAAAGACTTACCAAGTGTTTGGCTGATTGAAGTTTAGGTTCCAGGTAGATTGTTTGGAGCATGGCAATGAGAGTAAGACCATGACAAATGCCGAAAATCTACCATGTGAAAGAGCCAAACCTCATGAGAAGAATCTCATGGTCGTGAAACTAGTTTATATGCATAATGAGTTGTCAAATTTGAATTTGTGAATTTAGGGTTTGAGAAATTGCCGAAAACTACTAATCACTATTGGTTTGCATAGAATTGTGTTAGGAGGGTGCAATGAAAGTGGGTGTTCATGTTATGAAGCATAGAATTATAATGGGCATAGTGGTGTTGCTTACAAGAGACCCACAAATGAGGAGCACCTCATTGCCAAGCAAATCAATTTCTGTAGTAAACAGAGTTGCAAATTCTCATTGAATTTAATTGCTAATGTCATTGCTTGGTTATGGAACAATCAAATTTGGATTGTATTATCAGATAATGACTAACTATTTGGCTATTTGATGAATGTGCCAGTGGTACACACTGCAGGAAGACCATGTGTGATGGCATGCAGGAGCCAAACTTCATGGGAAGGTTTTCCCCTTATTTTGGAAATGGGTTTCGGGTGAAATTCCATTGGACATTTTGAAAATGTCTCATCTGCACTACACGTCTTGTAAGCAACACGGGTGAGATGGTATAGATTATGTCGGTAAGACATGTGTGGATATGAAATGAAAAAAGGAGTTGGGATGGCAAACTGAGGGACTGTCAACTCAGAGAAGGGAGCCCCCATTCCTCCGTAACGAAGGAATACTGCCTCGGAAAATGGATAAGTGCTCTGTGACCCTATCTAAGAATACGCATGTCAAATTGTTAAATTCAATATGCAGAGCATGTTTTGATTTTGTTTCCGTTATGGCAGATTGCTTGAGTATGGATAGGGCCTACATGACACACACCGGAAAAGGGTGCACACTTTCCCGATGTCGGATCATGGAAGGGTTTTTCAATATTGATTACACCCTAGGGAGTGGACGCACTCCTGGTGTCTCAATACTTGATAGTGAATGGTGTGAAATATGGTTACAATTTTAGAGCAATAACGCTAACGAATATGCTTATATTGCTTGTGTTGTCAAGCTAAACAAATGTAGTCTGGTATTGTACACTAAATGAACAATGGCTTGTGCTCATCCTACCTTCTACAGAGAAGGAGACATTCTTGAGGGACTGTTAACTCAGAGAAGGGAGTGGTATCTCTAAAGAGCACAGAGAAGGAGACATTCCTAAGGGACTGTTAGCTCATAGAAGGGAGTGGTCTCTCTAAAGAGCACAGAGAAGGAGACATTCCTGAGGGACTATCAACTCAGATAAGGGAGTGGTCTCTTGTGTGATATGGGAAGTGGTCGTTTATTGTTGATATAAGTGCATGTGTTACTATTGATGTCCTGATAAACCCAATGGTGTTGGCTTGGCTAATGATTGGTTATTGATCTAAGTGTATTGTTGATATAAGTACAGGCGATTTGTTGATGGTCTGATAAACCCAACTGAAGGTTGGCTTGACTGTGCCTGATATATATATATATATATATATATATATAAAAGGATGTTGTGAAGTAGCCTGCGTGCTGACCTAACATCCAAGTCCATAGGCGATCGCAAGGCTTGCAAAGCGAAGCAGGATCCTATGGACCAACGAGGAAACACACAATACAGATAAGTATTGTATTATTTTGCAATTCTTGCTTATGAATATGCATGTGTATATGATTTGGTTATGATGTTTTAAGCTCTTGTTTAAGAGATAAAAACTAATGAGAATAAACTAAACATGTGAATTTATTCAATGTCTGAATATAGGTATCACTGGAAGCGAGGACTATGAGAGCATCCTAGGGGTGCATGTGGACATGTGACTGTCCTGAAGAGCTCAGAATGAGTAGTAATGAAAAAGGTGCTAGTGAGACTGTGAAGTTCCTAACAGTTGAGACAAACCATGTGGGGAGGCTCCATGGTTGAGAGGTCTGAAATAGATCGGAGACACTAAGTGTCATGACCAAGAGGGATTGGTCCAACATTCATGGTGAAGTGAAAGAGGTTGAGAGCATGAAAAGCCACAGTGGTGGTGTGGGTTCCAGGATGGAACAAAACAAAGAGGAAAAAAAAAACTCTTGCTGCTCTCTCTTTCCTTTTGATTATATATATATATACACATTTATGCATTGAGAAAACAAAAGGTTGTTGAATGAATGTATGATTGAAAATAGAATGTGTGTATTTGCTTAAAGTAAATTGTGAATGCTAGAATGGTTAATTCCCTGCCCAAGAATGGACATGAATGAGCTCATGTTCCTGTTGGGAAGGCATTAAAAATATGAAAGTCTCCTTGATGAGGCTTGGACTGTCATGCCAATTGGGCAATTAATTGACTGATTTTAATGCCTATATTATGCTTGGTCTAACATAATTTCAATGATGCATTTCACAGGTGAAATCCAGTGGTGCACATTGATCATGGCAGCAGACCAAAAGTTGCTGGACTTGGTTGGAAGTCTCCTCCAAATGATTGCCATGACCCAAGAGAATCTTGGAGAGATGCTCAAGATACAGAAAAGGTAGAATGAGATGAACCACCAGATTTTGCAAGACTTTATTGGTTTGCAAAAGGAGGTCAAAATCCTTCTAGGAGCAATCCGTAAAGGCAAGGAAAGTGGATAAATCATGGAACATTCATCCAAGCGATCCATTAAGAAACGGTCCAGCCATGAAGACTCAAAGGAAAATGAGTAGGGAAAGATGACGTAGCCAACGAAATGCTGGAAATGCGGAGGACATCATTTACGCCGGGACTGCCCAATGAGGGAACATAAAGAGGGCAGCAGCCACAAAGTTCCTAGACTTTGGGATAAACCAAGAGCTGAGAACCAACAAGAGAAGTACGTGGAATCCGAGGGGCTTGGTCCTAAATGTTCAAAGTAAATAATTGAATAGGGGACAAATCTGCAAAATTTTGAAATTTTGATGTGCAAATTGTATATGTATTCCTATGAATTAGAACACTAAGGATGGTGTTATTCCAAGGGGGAGGGGATTGTAATGCCCCGGTTTTGACCCTGTTTGCATTAAAAGGTACATGATGTATATATTGTAATAAATCATGGTGTGGAGCTAAAGGAAAAACCCCACCATCGATTCAGCTGTGTTATGTTTCGGCAATAGGGATCGTTGCCGATGGCACATCGTGCTATCCAACACACTATAGTTTTGGCATCATGTAAGTATGCACATCAATTTAAAATAAACCTATATCCAGCTATGACGGTGCAATGTTAAATGAAAACGGCATGATTCCTAAGGTTAAGGGGGGGGGGTCCTAAACCGTGGGGGGGCTACTGGGAGTTTGCGATGTGTCCATCACCTTAGTTATTCCGTTGTTAGTTGGGGCATCGATTTGCTGGCAGAAAGACCACTATGCTCACACTCTCTCCACGATGCATCGTTTGGCATGTCCATTATCCCGATCGAGGCTATTCATTCACCTTCACGTGGACTGAGTTAAAAGAATCCACATTCCATTATTTGGGGGTTCTCCTTCCCTCTCTCACATGTTTTCTAGTCTGTGGTTGTGTTCCTTCCATCCACAGAGAACTGATTTCTTTCCTCCACACATTATTGGACTGGGTATTGTTCCATCCTTCATAGTGGATCATGAGCTGAAGACTGTGGCGGTTCCCTCACTGAATGCTGGTTGTAGTCTCCTCCACGCATTGTTGACCGTGTTTTCCTTTACAATGTGGCATTTACTGAAGATTGCTGTGGTTTTTCCCTGTGGTTCAACGCTGAACTGTGACTGTTGGCTGTGTCTTTTTCCCTCACGCCTAAATTGGGAGTCTGTTCCTTTTTCCATTTTCTGATCTGTGTTATTTTCTCCAATGATTGCATGAAGGATCGTGTGCTGTGGGCTCAATGTTGGGAATCTGGCTTCTTTCCCTTTTTGCAGACCGTGGGATGCTGCTGCCGTTTCCTTATATGATTGGGGCTACTGTTGACTTACCCTGGTTCTGGGTTATTGTGTATGCAAGTACCTTGTTGGGTTACTGCTGAGTTGTTTTGGCCACGCTAGGGCCAAGAACAACTCTGAATCGTCGTGTTTGACCTGAGCTGTGTTCACCTTGTCATTTGGGGTTGTCACCCTGTTGTCTTCACCTCCTTCATAGAGTTGTGAACTGTTGTTTTACTACGGTATGCAGTGGTTGGTCTTCGGACTATTGAGAATAGGATTAGAGGCTGGGTATGCTTGAGAAACTGGTGTTTGGAGCCACTCAGACAGAGTGAGACTACTGGATTTCTTCTCCACAACCATTGAAGAATATTGGAAAGGGAAGTCAGGGCCTGAGGGACTATGAAATAGAGAGAGGACTGATTCCTGGTGTTGGGTGTGTGGATGTATTAGAAGTTAGGATTAGCTCTGGGGTAGGCGTCTTTAACTCTATATTGAGACCACCAGCTTAGAATTTAGCCTTTCCTAGCTCCTTGACGGCCTGATAAACCCTACTGTGTGGGATTGGCTGATTTGTGTACCTTGTCTACGTGTAAGCCTGCTTTGACCCTTACTCCTTGAGGAATCATGCCCAGCTCAGGGGTGGCAGTGTTGCTAAGAGATTGATGAGCTGGCCTATGGTTGGGTGGAATGTTGCAGCGATGTAGTTGGTTGCGGGACGATTCCTTTTTAAGATGAGTATTCTTAACTATTTTGTCTCTGCATTTATATTTACTGAATAATGAATATGATGAACATGTGGTATGCTGAATGAATGTATGTTTGCTTCCGCTATGCATGTGAAGGTTTATGCATCTCAACATGTTTTATGTTTTAAGTTTTTATTTTAGCACTATATGCCTGTTCATCTTCATGGGGCTATTTTCCCGTATTTTGGTGATAGTAGCGTCCTCTTCACCTGTCAGAGGGTCGAGGATGTTACATACTGAGTATCTTTTACACTTTTCACATGCTCGTTAAACAACGAGTAAAGGAGTGTCGAGTCCATTTTTTCTGCTATTTCAAACTCGTAAAAATTGGCTTATGAAAAAGATAACCCATTACGGAGTTATATTTAAGCTCTTTTCAGTCTCCTTAAAAACATAAAAGGATATCCAAGCGAACTTGTTACGTTTACGCTTGTAAAAGTATCACAACAGTTGACTAGTTGGTGGTATATTATCTCTTTTTCAAATCGATTAGGGCTATTTACAAAAAAGGAACAATCTGGTTGATGTCATCTAGAATATTTCTCTAAGGCATTATTTTATACTTTTTCGGGCCTTAGGGACTAAATTTACGAAAATGATCCTTTTGGAGTCTTCTTGTGTCTTCATTCAGACTCTCTAAACATGAACGATACTGAGTTCACTTTCATCTGACTCATGAAATTAAACAATGAAGGGCCCTATTAGGGAATGAACCCCTCCTTTCTCATGTTCGTAAAACATGTGAGAATGGACTCATCGCTTGATGAGCTACAACAAGTGTTTGTTACCCTCTTTGAACTCGTAAAAATGAAAATAGGCACTCATCCTTTAAGATAGGGAGATTAAGGGAAAGGGGAATGTTTTTCATTTGTATTTATGGCATTTCACACTCCACCTTTGAACATGGCACCTATTTGCATTTTCAAATCAGAACAGTTAGGTATTCAGCTTTTCTCCAAGTTGATCCACTTTTGTGAGTCACCTGACTCCTTTGAGTCAATTCAAATAATGCTTTGTCATATTCATTTCATTACACCTAGTTTCAGTCTTGTCAAGTCAATGATGTTGAGTCACTTGTCGTGCCACAAATTGTTCAAAGGACGTCTCTTCCAAAATTCAACTCATCAATAACTTTACCTTCTTACCAATTCGGTCATGTTTGAGTCAGTTTCATGGTTGTCTCATCATTTCAAAAATCACATTTTGTTCCATGTTTCATGTCGATGATGTGGGAAAAATCATGGCCCTCCTTCGACAAGTCTATTCCCGTCGTCTTCGGATAATCATCCGAGATTTAGACTTAGAAACCTAGTAAAGTACCTTGAAGCTTGCATGCCTCAATGGCAGGTTTCCTCGCTTTCAATAGTAAGTTTTCATCAATGACATCTGATTGAAATATTGTATTGAGTGTTCGACTTCAAAACATCTATTCACACTTGGGAGAATGTATTGAAATACCTTGGGAATCATTTACAGTAATGGTGGTTTCCGTTGCACTTGTTAACAATTTACATCAATGACTAGTAATCAAGTGGTTTCTACCATGTTCGACATCAAGACATCTATCCACATGGTTAGAATCGTATCGATTAGGGATTGGAATGAAGACCCTGAGCGGTTAGGCTTCATCAACATCATTTCCTATCCTCAGGTTGTGATGGAAGATTATTTTAAGTCATGACATGGATCCACATTGTATGTTTGGTGGCTATGCCCATACTGGTTTCAGATAACATGGATCTACTTTGTATGTTTTGTAGCCATGTTCCTCTCTTTATGTCATTTGACCATGGATTTACACTGTATTCTTGGTATCCATGGTCATCATCATGGATATGCAGTGTATTGGTCCGTAGCCATGGTTGAGTTAGACAAGTTTGTTATTGGTCTTATGTCAGTTGTAAATCTCATCTCTTATTGCCTCTGATACCGGATTGATGTCTATCAAAGTATTTCACCTATCACTTCCTTCTAGCCTCATACTTTGGGGGGAATTATGTTGCACCTGAAAAATACGCTTATGCCTAATGGCCCTTCAGAAAGCATAGCCTGAGATTCATTTGGTGACTTTTTTCCAACCCTAGGATGACCTACTCTATTTGTCAGTTATGACAGAGCACCATCGGTGCTCTGTCGAGTGGAGCAAAGTGCATCGACTCTTGTTTTCCTTCTGGTAGTAGGCATCATTGACGCCTTTCCTTTAAGAGTAAAAAGCATCGATGTTGTTTCACCTTGAGCCAAGTGCACCTATCAACCTAAAATGAGAAAAAAAGAAGATTCTAGAAGCTTCCTTGTGAAATACTTCATGGAATTTACTCCTACTAGATAGGGAGAGGTGGCATTCACCTTCCTCACCTATTGGGATCACCTCCTATCCATTTCCCAAGTGAATCTCATCATTTTTGGCCTATAAACGAAGCCTTCATGGAGTGAGTGAGTGGAGACCAAAGAAAGCACCCTTATGTTGTTGGATTGATATCGGGTTTAGAGGCAAGATAGAGTGAGCTTATGTGTGAAGAGATTGTTGTAAGTGTGAAGGATTGTAGATCTGTTGTAGAGGATAAAGCTAAAAAAATCAAGGATTTATGGTTGTAACTTTACTCTCCTTTATTATTAATACAAAAGTGTTCCCCTTTCTCGTATTTAATGTGTGTTAATATCAGTTAAATGTTGTTAGATTCCTTGATCACTAGCATAGATGATTAATTTTCCATGATACTCTCATCTCTCATTTTTGTCTTTTGATCTCTTTTGATCTCTTTTACAGGTACTGAAGATTGCAAGAAGGACTTTGGAATGAAGAAGAATAACAGTCAGATTTGAGGTATGAGTTTAGTTTTATGTTGATTAAATTTATTATCTATGGAAACGATATGCTGTTGTGTTTCTTTTGTTCTACACTTTACATCATACAGGGTAGAGGAACAAGCAGTGTCTGCACCGGTTGCAGAATTCCTTGAAACATATCAAAATAAAATTCTAACTAGAGACAAATAGATTTATGGTCATATAACCCCATAGCATGGGCCCAATATCTGAATATGCTAATGTTCTCGGTCAAGGCCTCTTCCATCAGGAACCTATCAAGGCATTTAGCAACACCACCAGACCCACACCCCCCATTAGACGGTACCAGCGCAGAGGGATGGACATCAATTAGGTTCACCGAATCAAACAGGTTGAGAACGTAATCTGAAGGGGTATCAATTAAATTACCTTCACCCCAGAATTCTCTCGGATGAAAAGTGCAGTTAAAATCCCCTGCCAAGATCAAAGAAGAATCATCCAATAACCCAACTTGAACAACTACATCTCAAAAGACACGATGGTTTTGATATTGGGCATGCACATTAATCAAAAGAACAGTGTGCTCGAAACCCATAATCTTCCCTACCACCATAATACTCCCACGTGACATATACCTTAAAACATTCCTCAGATGGGTCCCAAGCAACAAGCGTGCCACTAGAAATACCTGAGGTGTCCAAAGCAAAAACATGCTAAGTCGGTTTGAGCTTAAGAAAAGAAATACATGTATCTAATGCAAAGATCATAGTTTCTTGAAGTAATAAAACCCCAGGGTTCAACAACCCCAAAAATTATTTCAAGGCATCTCGCTTAGGGCCTCTACCAAAGCCCCATATGTTAAAAGAAACCACGTTGATGAGGTAACCATGTCAGGGGCTGTAGCATCTCTAAGAGCCTGACCATCATGAACCCTAAACTCCTTCGAAAGGTGAGGTAAGGCTAAATCCCAAAGTGAAGAAACCCTAGGGTTTTTCCATGATACTCTCATCTTGCATTTTTGTCTTTTGATCTCTTTTGATCTCTTTTCTAGGTATTGAAGATTGCAAGAAGGACTTTGGAATGAAGACGAATAACAGTCAGATCTGAGGTATGAGTTTAGTTTCATGTTGATTAAATTTATTATCTATGGATACGATATGCTGTTGTGTTTCTTTTGTTTTACACTTGCATCATACAGGGTAGGGGAACAAACGGTGTCTGCACCGGTTGCAGAATTCCTTGAAACATATCACAATCAAATTCTAACTAGAGACAAATAGATTTATGGTCATAGAACCCCATAGCATGGGCCCAATATCTGAATCTGCTAATGTTCTCGGTCAAGGCCTCTTCCATCAGGAACCTATCAAGGCATTTAGCAACACCACCAGAACCACACCCCCCATTAGACGGTACCAGCGTAGAGGGATGGACATCAATTAGGTTCACCGAATCAAACAGGTTGAGAACGTAATCTGAAGGGGGATCAATTAAATTATCTTCACCCCAGAATTCTCCCAGATGAAAAGTGCAGTTAAAATCCCCCGCCAAGATCAAAGAAGAATCATCCAATAACCCAGCCTGAACAACTGCATCCCAAAAGACACGATGGTTTTGATATTGGGCATGCACATTAATCAAAAGAATAGTGTGCTCGAAACCCATAATCTTACCTACCACCATAATACTTGCACGTGACATATACCTTAAAACGTTCCTCAGATGGGTCCCAAGCAACAAGCGTGCCACCAGAAATACCTGAGGCGTCCAAAGCAAAAACATGCTAGGTCGATTTGAGCTTAAGAAAAGAAATACATGTATCTAATGCAAAGATCATAGTTTCTTGAAGTAATAAAACCCCAGTGTTCAACAACCCCAAAAATTATTTCAAGGCATCTTGCTTAGGGCCTCTACCAAAGCCCCATATGCTACAAGAAACCATGTTGATGAGGTAACCATGTCAGGTGCTGTAGCATCTCTAAGAGCATGACCATCATGAACCCTAAACTCCTTTGAAAGGCGAGGTAAGGCTAAATCCCAAAGTGAAGAAACCCTAGGGTTTTTCCATTGATCATTCAAATCTTCAAGCTTCCCTGGAGCCCCAACGAGCTTCAACTTTCTAGTTTTTCAACCCTTATGCAGAGTAACATTAGGGTTACGAATGGTTGAAACAGAAAGCACATCCGGGTGGTCATCAAAAAATGAAAAGGTGTCCAATGGAAACTTTACCACAGAGGGGGAGAGTGAAGATTCCCATAGAGGGGAAGAGGAGATATTGACCTCCAACAAGGTGGAAATTGGGGAAGTAGAGGAAAATCCTTAGGAAGAAAGCATGGCCCTGGGGGATTCTCCAAAACTCTAGCAGGATCAGGTAGTACAAAGGAGTTAACAAAGGAAATTTCCATAAATGGTGGCAAAGAGATATCAGGAGAAGAGGAAACATTCCCTTCTTCTATTTGTAGAGGACCAAAGCCTCCCTAAGCCTCCCTAAGCCCCGAATCAATCAAAATAAAAAAAGGAGAAGATACCGAACCACAAAAATCATCAACCGGCATAAATTTTAGAATAGTAGGAAGATATTCGACAAAATTACCTATGAAAGTCTTCCTCGAATCATGATCCATAGGAATAGGAATGTTGACTTTTGATACAACATCCTCAATCCCACAGAGCTCAGACCCCTACGATACAGTGGACAAAACCTGTTTGAACCCTAAAGTGCAATGAGCTTTTAGGTGTCCAATCGTTTTGCATTTGAAACAATGGAAAGGGACTCTCCAGTAGTCCAGTTGTTGTACGAAGGATCCTCCCTCTAATACAACCTCGATATTGGTCGAGAGACCCCTGACAACGTCCATATCAACCAAGACCTATGGCTCCATCTGCTCAACCCCCATCAGAGAGGATGCTTGCATCATTATGAAAGAGCCCACAAAATTTGCAATGCTCATGAAACACTCAACATTCCAACAGAAAAGCGGGAGATCTGGCAGGATAAACCACATGTGTCGACGAGGGAGGGAATAATTTCATGGGTCGAAGTCAAGCTTCCAGCGTGTCAGAACTAAATACCCCTTGCCGATAACTCAGTAACGTTGTTCAATCGCCTAACGGTCCTCCACAGATAGGAAGTGGAATACCACCCATCCATTCACCAAATTCATAACACGGGGAATATTCAATACAAATGTTTGTCACTTAACCCTAACCCAGGGGATGATATCCTCCCGTGACAAACGTAGGAACTCAAATTTTCCAACCAGGGATCTCTCGACAAGGTCTGAAACCATATCACAAGTGACATACCGACCCAATACACATAGGGGACTCCCATTTTTCACCTTCTTGAAAGAGAGATGAACTTTATCCTTCTGGAAACCCGTTGAAGTAGCAACACCCCCAATGGGTTTCACTTTACTAGGATCAATATTCAACCCAACATCACACCCCTCAGTACGCCCTAGAGAAAAGTCAAGAGGCTTCCCTATCGTAGTCAGACATGGAGGCTTGAGTCCTATAACAACCTATTCCACTAACGAAGGGGTAGGAACCTTCAAAACCACCCAGAGCTGACCTTCTGATCGACAACCATACCCCAGCTCAAAATCCGACAGGGTGAGCACTAACATCTCGACCCCTAAACCCAAACGCACCCAAAAAAATGAAAAGAAAAAAGACCGATAGAAAACCCCAGAAAATCCATAGAAAATGATAAATAATAGTGACAAAGGAGTCAAACAAAACTAATTCCCACTTGTTTAACTTGGTTGGTTCTAGGCCGGGAAAAAACATCGACTGGAATCCAGGGCTTCAAAACTCCAGATAGAGCTAAAACCCAACAAAATATTGAAGCAACTACTAACATACCCAAAAAAAATCGGTGAACAGACAAAACATAGCGAGCATACTCAGCCTCAAACCAAAAAACATTCCTCGACAAATCTACATCCATCGACATGCCATTCCAAACTAGGCCAAATGATTAGGGCTGTGCACTAGTATCTAAGGTTCCTCTCCATCATCCACATTATTAGGTCATCGTCTCGTAGCTATGCTTGTATTGTGTTAGTATTGTATTATTGAACAGATAAAGAAAAAACACACCTTCTATTATAGATGATTTTACCACACATGGTAAATCACATATATATGGCCTTCCCCATCCCTCTACAGACTCTTTGGACTCCATGGACTATGTTTTGTACCTTTGATGTTTCCAAGATCATCCCTAAAAACACCTGTTATTTGCTGTACGTGACTTTTAATCCCTTTTCCGCGTATACATGCAGATATTACCCTTAAACCCATGTACATTGGGATGTGTGCAAAAGGCCAAATATTTTTGGAGTTTTCCTTGATGTGGATCCGAGTCTCTTGTCTCTTGGCCTTCCATATGCCTTGAGATCGCTCGAATTTGACCATCCATTACCCCATTGAAGCACTATATAAGGAACCCTTTGGATACATTAAAGAGAGAGGAATTAAAGAGCAAGAAGACTATAGTCCATTATTTCCGTAGCTTGCTTATACTTGAGTCAAGCATCCCTTTGTCCCTTAGAGAACTTTGTGTTCTACCCAAGCTTGCCTTTTTTTGTGAGCTTTCCATCGAGAGATGGAGGATTGAGGTGGTGGAGGCCCAGGTGGAGGACTCAGTTTCTCCGGTTCGCAGACATGCCGACAGAGGTTGTCACTCATGTAATCTCTGATTTATATTAATAGAAATATCTTTTCCTGTCCAATGATGTGTATTTAAATGAATATTGAATCCATGGATGGTTTTAATTGCTCATACATTATTGATTATATATGCTAGAGTAGGTCTAACACCGTTGTATAGCATGCTTGTCTTGTTTGTTGTTGTTGAGAGAGCAAATTGCTAACACAAGCGGGATTGGAAAAATCTCAACGGGGATCTACATCAACCGTCCGAAATAAGGTATGTTTCGAGGTATTTTAGTGTTAGATGTTTTATTTCTCTTGCATATTGGGAGGGGATTGATTTCTATGGTTTCTCTATCTATTGTGGTACACCCCAAGCCATAGGAAGTTTTCTTCGTAACAGAATTGACGACCATACTGAGGAGGTTCCTAGTCATTTCCTTTGGGGTTTTTTTGGCATTCAATGTGCTTGAATTGCTCTGATTTCTCTGTTTCTGAGTTGGTTCTAGGGGCATGTTTGCCCAGTAGTGTCTTACAGGAGTAAATTTTGTCTCAGCTTGTATGTTTTCCTTCTTTTTATCTCTTTTTCTTCCTATACGCAGGTTTTGCTTTCACAGTCGCGTGTATACGCAGGTTTTCCCTGAATAGTCACGTATGTACATGAGTTTACTGAGAACAGTCATGTATACCCTGATGTTTTGGCCTTTTTGGGAATATTAAGTGTTGTTGGGTGAGTTTGGATGATGGCTGAGTCTTCTTGGATGCTTCTGGAGTCTGTATACATCCCTGTTTTTTACCAGAGACACCTTATTAGTTTAAAATTTTGAAAATGTTCTTGTCATTTCATTTTCTATTTTTTGTTTTGGGATTAGTGCATTAGGTCTCTTTTGCCTCGGTTCTTTGCTTGATGGCTGTTTGTTAGTGCTTGCAGAGTTTGAGGGTTATAGAGTTATACTTTTGTTTTTATTTGTTTTTATCTCATTTAATTCGAAAATACAAAAAACATTTGCTTTGTGCATCATTATGCAATGTTTTGATTTTGCATTAGCATGGTACTTGCATTAGGTTTGCTTGGAGAATATTAGTCATATTTTCATATAGGAATGATTGCATATTCATTTGAAGGAAAAATTTTGCACTTCACGTAATAGCATAACCTGTTCTTCATTTGACACAGTGCATTTGCATTGATTGTTAGGTGTGCATTTTACTTCTTGTTGCATGATAACATCATTAGTTGCACGACCATTTTCCCTTTGAGTAATAAACCAATTAAAATCAATGCATAAGAAAATGAATTACACTCTTTTCTTTTCTAGGGTGCATCAACAAGATTAGGTTTTAGGGTCTTGGAATAGTTCATTGTGAGTAAATTCTCCAAGACCACTAAACGAAACATTTATGTGTCTGTCCAGGTGAGAGTGTGAAATTCCTTTATATAATTAGTGTTCTCAGGATCCTCCTCTTACAAGGGAGTTAAGCACAAGGCAGTGCGAGTAGTTATGATTGGGATGACCCCTGGTCGTAACTCAGTAGCACTAAAGATATTTCTAGGATTGGATTCATATCTGGGGGATCTTTCGAGAGTTTCAGGCTTTGCTACCCTGCCCATACGGTCAATCCTGCCTGTGACTATCCACTTGAGCATTGATTATATTGAGGTGACCTTAGTTTCCTTACCTAGGTTATCGAGTGGGTACTTCGCAGAGGTTATTCTGCAGGTGTCCTGGCCAAGTAGGGGTCAGACAACACAGTCGCTATATGCGTTGAAGATGAGGGCCACTATAATTGGTTACTAACCTCTGCTTGTTGTGTATGGGAGTCTCAAGCCTCTCCTAGGTGAGACATACCTGCTTCATTCGGGAGCTCACATACCCTACCCTTGTTTGCTTGTGATTTTGCTTTACATTTTATAGGTGTATGCTCTGTGCATGCTAGTTTTCCTAGGGTTTGCGTAATTAGATTAAGTATTTTATTTTTTGAGTCATTGTGGATTCAGGTGTGGCACCCCACCATTCTTTCCATTTAGCAGGACTTTTGCCTTCCACATCTCCTCCTCCTTTGGGAGAGGAAACTAGACAGTCCAGGTGGACTACTTCTCACTTTGATTCACGCACCATGGGAGATCATGAGGATGAGATTCCAGAGATGTCCTCTCCACTTCATGAGGTTGGGGAGGAAGATCCTACTAGCACATATGATCCTTCACACGAACAACTATCATGATCTGGTTATGATCCCTCATTCACAGGTCACTGGTATTGGTTTCCAGGCAACGAGACTCATTATGAACCCACAAGCACTAGTCATGTTCGTTATGGCATGCCTGATATCACAAAACCTGATCTGGCACATCATTTCGAGTTGGAAATTGATCCTAGCAATATGCCTGGGGGCACTCCTATTCCTTTCCATGTGGAGAGATTTGGGAGTAGTAGTCACATTACATCTTCCATCCCTATGGTGGAAGCATCCTCACATGTCCATCCTAGACCTAGTGTTAGTAATCCTATGCGGATACCAGAACCAAGACGAGTGAACATTGGGAACACCACTTATATTCCTTCACATGTCCCTTCGTCCTCAAACCCTACTCCTTCGAATGCAATTTTGACGACCCTTCCTCCCCCTAATTCACGTGGTCCTTTGGGTCGGAATATCGCTACTAGTCATGTTCGTGCTGCGATTGCTCCCATGGTAGTATCTCAGAGTCAAGTACCTCCTATTGTGTCAAGAGATCATATCCCTGTTTCTGGATCATCTCATGTTCCCTCTCATGGAGCTCCCCATATCTAAAACTATGGACCTTCTCATGGGACATCCCATGGAACACCTTATGGAGCTTCTCATGGACAATCTTATGGACCGCAGTATGGACAGAACTATCAACCCTATGGGTACGGGTATCAACAACCTGCTTACTCTTGCAATTATGGCTTTGTAGCACCGCATAATCAAGGTACCCCACATCACAATGCTTCCATGCAGCCTTATATGGATCAAATGGGATGAGGTTATTATGGCCAAGGCCATGGTATTTATAGCAATCAACCTTACATGAACTAGAACTATCAGGGAGTGTGGCATAGACCGAATCAACCTAGGCTCCCTTTGCTCGTGAGATTAAAATTACTTGACTTGTCAAGATTGATGAGTTGTCCCTAACAAGCTTCCTTTGGACATTCCCAAGTTCGAGGGTAATGCTGGAGAAGATCCTAGTGAGCATGTCACCACTTTTCACCTTTGGTGCTCTTCCAATTCCTTACATGATGATTCAATCTGTTTGAGGTTATTTCAACGCACCCTCACGGGGCCTACGGCGAAATGGTATATATAGTTACTGAGAGGGGCATATGCTTTATTTGATGACCTTGCCATGACTTTCCTCAACCACTTTCAGCTACTTGTACATTACGACATCGGTACCGAACTCTTGTTGACCTTCCGGCAAGATAAAGCCACACACATTTCGGACCACATTCAAGAGTGGCGTAGATGAAAGCGATTGATTAAAGACTTTATACCACTGGAATTTCTCCTAGAATGGTTCCTCAAATCGTTGTTACCTTACATCGCAAATGATGTTTCTACATCCGGAGTTCAAAATGAGGAACAAGCAATCTTTAGGGCACAAGAGTTGGATTTGATCTATGCTCAATCCATAATTTTGTATGAGATTATACCTAACGCTCTGTGATCTAGTTTCAATCCCAAGGTCAAGCCTGGACCACATGCTGATGGAATTGTGGGCTCTACAAGTACCAAACCTGCAGATTCGGTTATGAAACAAGTGAGCCAATTGTCAATTAACCAGTCTACGTCGAGACAAGCCACGCCTTTGTCTCAACCTACCCAATCGAAGAGTGTACTTTTCATACAATCGTCAGACCCGAAGGGAAACCAACAGCCTGGAAGGAATAAGAAAAAAGGGAAAAATAACTGTAAGGGTGGGAATAAGAATGCAAATGCTAATAATAATGACAAGAACGCTCGTAGTGCTGGGGGGCGAAAAGCAGACTAAACGTAAGGTGAATTTTCCTTGTAAGTTGTGTAAGGATGACCACCTCACTCACTTGTGCCCTCATATGGAAGATGCCTCGAGGTTCATAGAACAGGGCCCAACTGTTTTAACAAATCCTTTACCCAACAATCAAAATATGAACTCGAGGACCATTGATCCTAATTGTGCATCGGGTGGAAATCAAAATCCGCCAGAATCTGATAGTGGTCATGGATGCATCAACATGATGAGTGCTGCTAAGGTTGTGACACGTATGAAAGATTATGGTTCGTCACAACCGAAACTTGGGAAAGAACCCTCTCCACCTGAGAACCCTTTGTGTATCGAAAAAACTATGGATAAACTTGAAGCTCCATCTCGCATTCCTAAGGGAGTCCTAAAGCATTCAGGGCACAATCCTAATGCCCAAGCCACCCAGAACTATTCAATTGTCGAGGATTTGGGCCAGACTCCTTGTGCGATGTCCACGCTTGAAGTTCTTTAGACTTGTCCTTCGCAGAGGAAGGCTTTGTTGTCCGCTCTTGGGGTTAGTGATGATAGCTCTTCTTCCATTGTCAAATTTGAAACCATGGGAGTATAGCCTCGCTTGCCTTACTACGTTTCTCTTTTGATTCATGTAGAGTGTCTTAATAAGACTGTCAAACGCACTGTCATTGATGAAGGCGCTGCTGCTTCTGTGATGTCTTTGTCATGTTGAAAGGGCTTAGGTTCTCCCGAGTTGTCTCAATCTGCTACCATGTTGATAGCTTTCAATGGTAGATCATTTCAGCTATACGAAATTATTCCTTCTCTAAAATTCCAGTTTGGAGGGAAGACCGTTGCGATCTAGGTTGAGGTGGTTGATGCGCCCCTTGACTACAATCTTTTATTGGGTCAGAATTGGATGTATAGTATGCAAGCCGTAGCTTCCTCTCTCTTTCGAGTGATATGATTTCTATTTAATGGGAAGATTGTTATGATTGATCAGACATCATTCCAAAATCCGTGTGTCAATGTATCATCGGGAGCTTCTATCCCGATTATCGATCACTCTTAGCCGACAATTGGGAGTGTGGGCATGGGTATGTATCCTTCTCTTACGGGAACCTTTAGTTTTCCTGTGCCCATGATTATGAGTGGGTCTAGTTTTGGTGGGGCTTCATCCTCATTGAATTCTGTGTCTTTTCACACTACCCTTATGGAGGACCCTTGTATCCTTCCTTCACCAAGTTCTTCGGTTGGACCTATCAAAACAGACGTGCCGTTGCCTACAACGATGATAGCATATCAAGTGAATCTTGATCAAGTTGTAGAGCCTAGTCCTTCCTCTTCATGGACGGAGGAGGAGGACCCATATGTGCTGCCTGCATGGACAGTTGAGTCATCTCATGCACATGATTTCCTTGACGATGTTTTTCCATCGGATGAAGCCATTATTGAGGCCATGTCTGGGGTTGAGCCACCTTGGGAAGAGTTGCATCATCGATCATATTTTCTTCCTGAGCTTGACCATGTGGAGTGTGATGAATTTAGGGTGATTCTTAGTTAGAATATTGGTAGGCCCATGGTTCCATTTAGCTCTCCTGGTCAGATAGCTGATCGGAACATGACAACTTTATCACCAACTATTCCTATCAATATTTCTCACGATCCTAGCAAGGTTGAGAATGTCTACATTGGGGCGGATTGTTCCCCTGATGAGATCAAGGAGTATACAACGTTGTTTAAATATTTTTGTCTTATATTTTTGTGGTCATATGAGGAGATTCCAGGTATCGACCCTCATATTGTTGAACGTGAGATCAAAACCTATCCGGATGCGAAGCCGGTTCGACAATGTTTGCATGCTGTGAATCCTAGAAAAGCACCTGCCATTAAGGATGAGATAGAAAAAATTTTGAAAGATGGTTTTATCTATCTCGTTCCCTTGACGAAGTGGGTTTCAAATCCCGTTTCGATAGATAAGAAGCAGGGAATGATCCATATATGCACTGATTTTCGTGACTTAAATCGTGCATGTCCTAAGGATAATTTCCCCACACCATTTATTGATCAGATCTTGGATGAGTGTGTCGAGAGTGAGGTATTTTCCTTTATGGACAGTTTTTTCAGATATAATCAGATTCAGATTAAGCCCAAGGATCAACATAAGACCGCATTTATTTGTCCTTGGGGTACTTTTGCATATTGGAAGATGCCTTTCGGCCTTAAAAATGCTGAAGCTACATTTCAACGGGCTATGACCTTAATTTTTCATGATCTCAAAATGATTATCAAAGTGTATTTGGATGATCTTGCTGCTCACTCTCATTTGAGGGCGCATAATCCATATCATTTGAGATTAGTATTCGAAAGACGCCGCCATTACCAGGTTCGTTTAAATCCTCATAAGTGCATCTTTTGCGTGACTATTGGATGCTTGCTAGGATTCATCGTGTCCAAGGAGGGTATAAGATTCGATCCCTTAAAGGTTGAGGCAATACTTGAATAGTCTCCCCTGCGTAATATTAGACATCTTCAGTGTTTGCAAGGAATGGAAAAATTCTTGCGGAGGTTTGTGGTTAATTTTGCTAATTTGACTAAAGGCTTTATGTGTCTTTTGAAGAAAGGCACTCCTTTTTACTAGGATGAGCAAGCCCAAGAGTCTTTTGATGCTCTTAAGCGAGCCTTAACAATGACCCCTGTGCTTAGTCTGCCTGACTATAGCCATGATTTCTTGATTTATGTGGCAGCGTCCATGGAGACGGTTGGTATGGTTTTGGTTCAAGAGGATGAGGAGCTCCATGAGCATGTCATATATTATTTGAGCCAGAACCTTATTGATGCAGAAATCCATTATTCCCATGTGGAAAAGCTTTCCTTAGCCACCATTCATGTGGTCCAACGTTTGAGGCATTACATTCTTCTTCGCCAAACTTTGGTCATAGCTCATATCAATCCATTTCAATTCGTCCTCACTAGAAGGATGATAGGGGGAAAATACAATAAATGGATTGTCATTTTACAAGAGTTTGATCTTGAGTTCATTTCGGCGAAATCAAAGAAATCTTTGATCTTTGCGAAGCTCATATCCAATTTTCCAAGTTTGGAGGAGGAGGAAGTTTATGAGGATACGTTTGGTGATGAGCATGTTTTCCTTATCTCAGCTTTGGACCCGTGGTATAGGGATATCATCGTATATTTGCAAACGTTGAAGGTCCCTACTCACCTTTCATGGGATGAGAGACGACGATTACGTCATGTAGCTAAGAACTACCTTATAGTGGATAACACTTTGTACCACCGTGGGGTAGATTCCATTCTGTGTCATTGTTTAACCCATGATGAGGCTGAGGTTGTGCTAAATGATTTCCATAGAGGGGCGTGTGGTGGTCATTTATCTGGGATTTCTACAACCCAAAAAATATTGAGAGCATGATATTGTTGGCCGTCCATCTTCAAATATTGTGTTAATGTGGTCAAGAAGTGCCACCCCTGCCAGGGGTTTGCATGCAATATGTGCTCGCATCCAGCTCCATTACATCCTATTGTCACTGCCAGTCCCTTCACCAAGTGGGGGCTTGACTTTATGGATTGCAACCCAGCTTTGGCTGGAGGGCATCATCACATTATAGTGGTTGTCAATTATTTCACAAAATGGGTAGAGGCTATGCCCACAATTAAATTCGATGGTGAGACAGCAGCACATTTTGTGTTCAACTAGATTATCACCTGGTTTGGTATTCCAAAAGAGCTTGTCACTGACCATGGTAGGAACTTTTAGAATAAAATGATAGAAGAGTTGGCTTCCAAGTTAGGGTATAAGTAGGAACATTCATCTTCTTATTACCCTCAGGCGAATGGACATGTTGAAGCAGTGAATAAATCACTTAAGTCTATTCTCCAGTGAACCATCACATAAATCAAGACCAATTGGCATATTATGTTGTATCCTGCTTTGTGGGCCTATAGAACCACGGTTAAGACTGCCACCGATTTCTCTCCATATCAGCTTGTGCATGGGGTGGAGTTAGTTTTCCCGGTTGAATGCGAAATCCCTTCTCTGAAGCTAGCTGTAGAGCTTTTACCGGACACTTCCACATTGGAAGAACATTTGGTCCACTTAGAGCAGCTTGATGAGTAGTGCTGACATGCCTTATTGGCTCTAGAGGTTAACAAGCGTCGCATCAAGGTCTAGTATGATAAGTCTATCCGTCCAAGGAGGTTTAATGAAGGGGACTTGGTCCTTTTGTGGGATCAAGCTAAGGAACCCTTGGGGGCAAGGAAATTTAATCCCATGTGGCGTGGTCCTTATGTGGTTAAACGAGTCTTAGAGAAAGGCACTTATGAGCTGGTTGGTTATGAAGGGACAACCTTGGCAGAGCCTAGAAATGGGCTCTATCTCAAAAAATACTATGCATGATCTTCAGCCAGGGCTGATTGTTGTATATTATTGTACAATTTTTTCATTGCATAGTTAGGTTTCCTTATGGTGATCAGGTTTGTTGATTAGCTTTCGTTTCTTATGGCAGATGTTGATGGAGTCTTTCGTTTACATAGGATTCGCTGATGGTGCTAGCTGCCACACTCAAAACTCAGCTTTGACTGCTTGGGTGATTTATGCTCCTACAGGTCAAGTATTGTCTTCAGGAGGCGTATGTTTACATCCTTCTTTGAAAAATGTTGCTGAATATAGTGCCGTTATTGAGTTATTGTGTGATTCCATTTCACATGGTGTTCATTCTCTTGAGGTACGTCTTGATTCGTAGTTAGTGGTTTCACAGCTTAATGGCTTGTATCGTATTAGGGATCTGACATTATTACAAAGATTCTTGCATGTGAGATTGCCAGAACAAAAAATTGAGAATATAACATACATTCATGTTCCAAGAGTTTTTAATCAAATTGCTGACTCATATGCTAACTATGTGTTAGATTGGCATTTGTTTCATATACCATAAGCATATCAGAAACATACATTTTTTTAGACATGTAAATATAAATAAAATCAATCATCATAAAAGTTTTTCATTAATATCCAAAAAGTGACGTCATAATACATAAGTGTCATATACAAAATTGGGGCTTCCGAGCCACCAAAATATAATACATGGTCATACAAAAATGAACACACTCAGGTCTCTAAGCCTGAGGAGGTCCAGGGGTTCTGATCATGATATAGCACTACGGCTCTAGCTAGCTGTCGAAAGAGTCAAACCCATGCTCGTGGAAGACCAACCACTTGATGCTGCATGGCCTTAGGAAAGTCCTCAATTTGCACCATGGGTACCCTGTGTGTCAAGCGTAAGAAGTTCGTGTGAATGGTTTGGAGCATCTGCTCCGCATTCGTAGCCATGATATTGTCTCCTCTTCCCCTCTGTCAATGACGAGGGAAGCCTTCTGGCCGCCATGGTCCTACATCTGCATACACATGACAGATTGTCACTATGTGTCGTCACACAAAAAATATCTCTTTTGAGTCAATATATCAAAAAACATGAAACAAATTAAATAATTCAAAAACTTAAAAAGTGGGTTTGGGATTCGTTACCTATGTCGCCATAAGCTGCTCCTGGTGGTAGCGGCATATCCGGATCTCCATGGAAGTCTATCCCTGCATAGGGGTAGTGATCTATGGCGACGATCTATCTCCGCCATCATGGAAAGAAGTCTGCTGGGTAGGGGTTAGCCACCCTACCTCTGCTCAGTCTATGCATAACATTTGCCCAACATTGTTGGGATGGATCTCAAACTCCGTGTGGAACAATGTCCACTCTAGGGCTTAGCCCTGGTACCCGCTCAAAGAAGAACGTGCTTAGTATGCTGCCGAACCCAAAGTTCTGCACCCTTCCCATCTTGTAGTCACTAAGCTGCCGTTTCATGTTTCTCAACAGTGTTGTGCTCCAATCATACACTATAGGTCTCATACACTCCACCGCATAGAACATCATTGGCCGTGAGTCTTGGTGCACTGAAGCTAGCCCTACAATCCTGCCTAATGCCAATAGTATGGCCTTCAGTCCCAGAATCTGGATAGAGTTTGTTGGAATTTGACTCCCAACCTTTTTCGTCTTTGGAAAGTAGTACACAACTATGTACTCGTCAATAGTCAACCCGCCTCCTAGTCCATGAGATCGAAGATTCACCATCTCTCCTCATCGGGACAAACCAGTGATAAAGTATATGTCCTCAACCTCAATGCTGAGTGACATCCAGTCAATCTAAAATGTCTTAGATTATGGATCCCAGTAATCCACTAGCAGTTATAGTAGTCTTGGTTTGGCCCTCAAGCTGCCAAGACACCAAAACTTGTATAAACCACATGCTCGTAATGCTTGTTGGGCCATAAGATCACCTTGCACGGCCTCCTCCACATCACCATGCTCTCTTTCCCTCCACTCTAACACCATCCTACACCAAAAACCAAAGTTTTGATCATTTATTTCCTTTGAAAACCTTGTTTGCGGCCCTATATACGACTGTTCTCAAAATAGTCGCGTATGTATGTGGGTTTGGGTGTTTTTTCCGTGTATGGTGAGCCCTATACACGGAAAAAACCTTGATTTACGCGTGGGATGAAATGCACAATTATGGATTGCTTAAAAAATTAATTGGACCATGAAAATTCAAAAAAATTGCATGAAATAGGAAGAGGAGGGCATGAGAATCTACCTGGATCAAACGGGGAGAGATTCCACTGGATGATGCTCCTAGAATTCGCTTCGGAAGTTCTGAGCTCAAATACACTATTTTGGGTAAAAATTTCAAATGATATGAAAATTTTTAATTTTTTTACTATTTATAGTAATTTTTTGAAATTTTTACCCACTTTCTATAGTTTTTGACCATTTTGGACCATTTGAACTAATTTGATGATTTATGAGTCTGTTTTGAGTGTGGTTTGATCATCTTTGATACATTCGTGCCTACTACAGGTATGATGTCTAAATTGGCATATAGGTTATGTTTCACATCCATTTACATTTTGCATGACCTTATGACCGTTTCATTTTAACCTTAGGTACGGACCCAGTCCATCTTCTCATGGAACCTTCTTGCTGCTTCTAGAAGTGACATGTTGTGAATGGTAGAGCTTTACCATACATGGGTACCCTAGTTAGATCCTGTTTTGCATTTGGTGCCCATGCCGACATTTTTCCTTTAGGGTGTGGGATTCCATTATATAGTACTGCGATGACTTTGAGCAAGAGCTTCATACTCCTCTTGAGCTTTATGCTGACCTTTTCCCCAAGACTCCCTTGTATATGTCAAGTTGTAATTGCATTATCATGAGTTTTGCTTGCCTTTTTGAGCCTTATGCCGGCTTCCCTGACTTTGATTATCAGCAATATAGCCCGATCTTTCCTAATGTCTATCCAAGCAGAGCCGTTTTATATATCTTTTGCAGCTTGATTCCACATTTTTACCAGGAGGGGACTTTTCCCCGAGTGTCGTTATCTTGCACATGTTTTCTTGCATTGAGCATAGGTGTTCCATTGCTTGGAACTAGTTTGTTTTCCCGTTGACACTCATCTCCTCCTAGATTTGTAACTATAAAGCACTTTGATTCTTTTTCAAGTGTTTCAAAATATCTAAAAAAGTCCAAAAAAAAAAACCAAAAATCCAGATAGGAAAATATGTTATCTTTGGCAGCAGTCGAGTCATGTCGCCTTCGAACATAGCACTGTATATCACATCCGTTGGTTGGGTTAGCAGTTTGACTTTAGGAGCTGTACTTGTATCTCTGAGTTTACCTCCACCGACTAGTTAAGCTTCTAGTCCCTATGGAGCCTCTGTCAATGCCTCATGCATCGCAGATATGTCCCAGTTTTGTATATTGAGTCTATGCTGCCTACATTCAATCAAAATTTGGCTTTATGCTCTTGTTTGAAGGAAGTTGAAGCCTGAGTCGGCCATTCCTCAGTTTTCTTGAATTTTCATGTCGGCCATTCCCGGTACTATTACTGGTTTGTGCACATCTTGTTCGAGTCCTTCCACATTATACAGCGTTGCTGAGTACCTTGTGTTGGTTGATGGGGGATGCCTTAATGCCCTCCTTCCAGTGGATTCCATCCCATCTACTTTAGATAATTTATTCTGGGATAGGAGTCTAGAGTCCTTTGAGTGCCTTGAGACTTACAGTCATTAGTGGTAGGTTCTCTCGCCATCAACAGTTTTTGGAATACATCAATGTCCCATGATCGATGGATTCTTCCAAGTGTTCGACCTCAACACATTTATTCACGCTTGTTAGATTGCACTCTAGTACCTTGATTCCCATTTTCATTATTGGTGGGTGATCTCATGTCTGTTAACGGTATACATCAACGACCGATAATCAGATGACGGAATACTATGTTTGACCTCGACACCTCTATTCACATAGTAGGACATGTACTCGTAGCGGTTTTTGTAGAAGACTTTCCAGATTGGTGGCATTTCTTATATGCTACCTCATTGATCGTGCCAGTGTTCATGAGATTTCAGCTCTCGTGACTTGATTCCAGTGTATGTTAGATATCTTTAGCCATTATGGAGATCTTGATCCATGGTATATCTTCGGCTTTCATGGAGATCTTGGTCCTTTGTATATCTTTATCATGGAGATTCTGATCTATTGTATATTGTATGTGGCGATGACCACACATGCCGCAGTTTGTATATCATGCCTATTCATGGCCATTGTACTCTTATGTATCCGAGACGGCTATATGTATTTGCAATCATATGCAAAGTTTGATTATTGTATTATATTATTGAATGGCTGGTTCTTCCACCTAGTTCTTCATCCCTCCACTTCTGGGATGGACTTATAATGTATTTTAGCCATCATATTACCCCTCTGACCTCACACATTAGGGGGCATCTGTTATAGCAGATTTTACCACACATGGTAGATCACATATATATGGCATTCACCGCACCTCTACAGAGTCTTTGGACCCCATGGACTATTTTTGTACCTTTGATGTTTCCAAGATCATCCCTAAAAAAACTTGTTATTTGCTGTACGCTACTTTTAATCCCTTTTGCGCATATACACGCAGATATTACCCTTAAATCCGCGTACATTGGGATGTGTGCAAAAGGCCAAATATTTTTGGAGTTTTCCTTGATTTGGATCCGAGTCACTTGTCTCTTGGCCTTCCATATGCCTCTATATCCCTCGGATTTGACCTTCTATTACCCCATTGAATCACTATATAAGGAACCCTTTGGATACATTGAAGAGAGAGGAATTAAAGAGCAAGAAAACTATAGTCCATTGTTGCTGTAGCTTGCTTATACTTGAGTCTGCATCCCTTTGTCCCTTGGAGCACTTTGTTTTCTTCCAAAGCTTGCCTTTGTTTGTGAGCATGCTATCGAGAGATGGAGGATTGAGGTGGTGGAGGCCCAGGTGGAGGACTCAGTTTCTCCGGTTCGTAGACGTGCTGACAGAGGTTGTCACTCATGTAATCTTTGATTTAGATTAATAGAAATATCTTTTCCTGTCCAATGATGTGCATTTAAATGAATATTGAATCCATGGATGCTTTTAATTTCTCATACATTATTGATTATATATGCTAGAGTAGGTCTAACACCATTGTATAGCATGCTTGTCTTGTTTGTTGTTGTTGAGAGAGAAAATTGCTAACACAAGCAAGCTTGGAAAAAGCTCAATGGAGATCTACATCAACCGTCCGGAATAAGGTATGTTTCAATATCTTTTAGTGTTAGATGTTTTATTTCTCTTGCATATTGGGAATGGATTGATTTCTGTGGTTTCTCTGTCTGTTGTGGTACACCCCAAGCCATAGGAAGTTTTCTCCGTAACACCTTCCAACATCTTTGTTTTCTTAAGAAAGCTAAAGAATACACCATTCATGGTTCAAATATCTATTTAGAATTACCAATTTTATCATATGATGGCTCTATTCACTTATTAAAATAGGTCATATGACCCATTGTATATTACCCATAAATCACACTAATGTTACGTCAGGTAGAAACATGGCTGTGCGGCATAATGCTTACTAACTTAACCCAGGCAACAATACATTGGGTGTCTAGAGCGTTTTTCTATGTCTTATGCAATATATACACATCTAAGTCAATGTAATTTACACAAGTAAAAAGGTCGAAACCTTGTTATATAATTACTTAGAATATGGTTGAACTTTTGTTATACATCTATTTATGTTAGGCAAAATATATAGCACCATGTAATTTCCATTCATTATATTTATAAATTCAATACCATGTAATTGTTTGCAAATCTATGTGGCATACATGATTTTTATCAACTGAGCTTTCTGTATATATTACAAAGGTTTTGTGCCTTGATATGGCATAATATTTATGAAGGCTCACTAGTTTTGGGTGAATTCATGGCCTGGGAAAATAATAGATGGGATAGTCATTCTCCAAGTTTTAATAATTAGAAGCTTCCACTACTTGTTTAATGATGATTCATTGTGAGTTTTTTGGTTATTGTCTCTCTACAACCTTTTGATGGTTCAACATGTAATAATGGATTTGTAGTATTGTTAAGGGAATTTCTTTGCATTTGATGAAATATAATCCTACATTTTGGGTTGTATTCCCTTGCCATACTTGGATTCCCAGGAGGAGTTCCAAGATCTATTAATCTATTGAGTTATTATGAGTGTAAGAAAGTTATGTAAATATGTTTAGAGATTAATCCTATAACTATTCCTTATTAATAGTTTTCTCTCCTTTATTTGGCATAACACTTGCCTTCTTTTATTGGGTGATTTTCTGTTGTGGTGTTTCATGTATATTCAGGTATGTGGGTTTTTCCAAAATAGTTCTTGGTAGCACATGACCATTTCCACTCCACACGGGTCATATATATTTCTCCTTCATGATTTAGCTATAAATTCTTCTTCGCAGAGTTTTAGTGGTTTTAAATGCCATAGGATATTTAAGTCTTGTAGTCACTATACAACTAGAATTTTATAATGTCTATTAAACAATTGATTGAAAGCGTCTTCAAGACTCATTTCGTTATCAGAGCTAAGCCCTATGTTTAAATATATGAACTATGTGGACATTATTAAGTCTTTATTTATGTTATGTATTTATAAGCCTTTCTGACTTTTATACCTTTACAATGCAATAGCTCTATCCTGGCTTTGATTATGAATGTATTTAAATATATTTTGATCTCCATTTTTGAGTTCAATTGTAGTACTCTTAGTGATATCCTTGGTCCATGTTTTTGTTTTTTGGGAAACTATACAATGAATGGTGTCCTCACCAATCTTTTTTTTGCATTTTTGTTGCATTTTGTTATATATATATATGACCCTCAGTGTTTCTCTACGTCCTACTTGCATTTTGTTAAATGGATTTTGATCCAATGAAAAGGGTGAACTCTCTTAGAACTAATATATGAGTTTGTTATTGGGAATTGTATACACATGCTTGATAGTTATCTTCGCTTTGATTTGTATATTTGAAGGGTTTACCCAACCCTACTGTACTCATCTATAATTGTATTTTCTATTTAATGCTATTGCAAAAACTGTAAGAATGAATTGTTCTTCATGCATTGTACCCATTGGTCGATGCTTGTTATTTTACAGTAATTATTCCTTTGATGCATTGAGTTATGGGTTCTTTAACTTATATAAACAATTTTTATAGTTAATTCTTTGGGAACACATAGAGTGAATACTATTAGAATATGATAATATTTGAATAAGATATAAAAATACATAACATGAAAAACTAACTAGAGTAGCCTCCTATCCATACAACAACAAACAATCAAATAGCAAGAACAAGGAGAAAATAGAAAAAGATAACACTAGATATACATGGTAAAATCCCAAATGAAGAAACATCCATGGGAAGGCTGTGTTCTTATTATTCATCAATAATCTCCAATATTACAATAGAGAGCTCACACACATCAGACTTGCTACCATATTTGGGGTCAAATTCGACGTTTCTACCGACGCCAAAAGTTAAAAACCATTTTTCAACATTCGTTAGACCTCATTTTCATAGGTTTTTGAGGAAAAAAAAATGTCACTTAAGAAACATATAGTATTTAACGTCCCTTAAGAGTCGTCTCTGGGTTTCCCTTAAACGACGTTCTTTGGTGTATGTTTAGTGACAATCAGAGACATCTCTTACGAGAAGTTTAATCTTAAAAGCCATTTTTTTCACTATTGTTGCTTAAACAATGTGAGGTTGGAAGTATTTTTTTCTTTGTTTAAGATCAATTGGGAAAAGGGATTAGGGTTTTTGGATAAATACAACAAGAATACTTCCAGATAGAAAAGGATTAGGGTTTTTTTCACTATTGTTGCTTAAACAAATTTGGATAGAAAAGGGATTAGGGTTTTTGGATAAATACAACAAGAATAATTCATTGAAGGACTTTGGAGGGAGATGGAGAATTTTACTTATAGGTAGTTTTTTTTTGTCGATCAACAATACCCATAGTACCCACTTTCGAATTAATTTTTGTATTGGTTAATGATTGGATATCTGTCTTTCTTCTATTAGTGGCTTGATAATGTATTTTATTTAAAGAGAGCACAATGTCAGAGAATACTGTTTCCCGATCTGCTACCATATTTGAATGACTCACTATTGTGCATGAAATGATTTATTCTGTATACACCGACATAAACAACAATGCTCTGGAAAATGATCAGAATCAACCCTTCAGTGTTGAAGCTATAATTAGCAATGGAAAATGTCATTTGCCCTTGTTGTGCACTCGCTCAACAACCTTCTAAAGTCATTATTGCACCAAACAGAATGGGATTTTGTTTCATGCAATGTCTTATACTTTAGAAGTGATATGC
>LPNX010917739.1:3039-19772 GCA_001517045.1 Pseudotsuga menziesii | reverse complement strand
TCTTTGAGTTATTTTTTGGTGTTAGCTCTCCCTTTCCCCTCTTAAACCTAATATTTACCTCGTTTGATCAGTCAAGCATGCTTGTGCTGCATGCATCCTCTTGAAGTTCATTTCAGATTCTATACTACTTTTACCTTATTGGCCACCTTACTATATTGGGCGGGCCCCTACCCATTCATAGAGAAATTGTTTCTCTCTATAACGGTAGAGTCTTTGAAATATCGAACCCTACATTTATCCATCAAATCAATTTCATTTGTCGAGATGAAAAAATTCAACTCATATAGGGTTGCATAGAGATCTTTAGTTCCAAAGTTGGCAGTTGGGGTCTCTTAATTCAAGTCATTATTTCCCGAGGAAGCTAAAGATCGATCACTGGGTGAGAGCCAAGATCATTGAATAACATCTTAATAACAAAATGAATACAAGGAAGCATTGGCTTCACTCACTTTTCTCAATATTAGAGTATCATGAAGTCTATGCTTCCTAGCTTGGTGCTTGCTGTTTGCAACTGGAATTGTGTTTCTTAACTTATCTTACTAAATAGTGGGAGAGAATACAAGATCACAACAACGAGCATGAACAATCTCTTGGATTAGTTTTTCCTTCATTGAAAACAATAATATTTTGAGTTGAAAGGTGTATTTCGATATTGAAAGAATCCTTTGAACTTGTATTTGTAACAAACTTTAAATGCATGATTAGTTTCTTGAATAATGATTAACAATTTCTTGTACGGTGTTTGTGGAAGCACAGATTTGGAAAAATGACCCCAAAGAAGGGAAGCATGTCTAAAAGAAAGAAGCTAAAAAACCTTCCACTCATGAATCTAATCAAGCTTTCAATCACACATCTCCCAACATTGTCATTCCATTTGATCAAACATTTGACAATGTTTTCAAAACATATCAACGAGCACATCCATCACAAGAATTTCCTTTTGACGCACTTTCGAAGGAAACAAATGATTCCATCAATATGAACTACAAGGTACAACTTACTCGGCCATGCATAATTGAAACCTGGCCATAGGTTGTTCTCCCCTATTCATATGTGGTGTAGTGGTTCAGTAAAAGGGAAAACACCAAGGAAATGAACATATATTTGGATAATTGGACAAGGATTGAGTAATATGCCCTACGCACTCTCAAGACCATTTACAAGATTCCATCCCCTGAGATAATGTTGGACACATAATTTTTGTAGGGATTTTCCTACAAGCATGACTTAGTGAAAATAATAAAGAGCTGGTTGGAAGAGGGAACATTTCAAAAACGACCATGAATTTTTTATTCAATCTCTCACTATCCAACTTCTAACTTGCAAGAGCATGTGAGGAATGTGGTCATGCTGGCAATCAGTTTATATGGAAGAAAGGACTACTCTTAACTACATGAGCTTTGGTTTCCCTTGGCAAATTAAGTGTTGAACAAGGGGGGATGCATTTAACTAGGAAGAAATGAAATATTGTCAATCAAATTGAATGTGTATGCCAAAAAATGTTCGGAGAACCAAAATTCAAAATCCCTTGAATCTCACATGGAAGCATTTTTATTGGATGCGGCCTACTCCATAAGTGCCTTCACATATATGGGTGATATCTAGAATCCTTCTCTTCCACCTCTTTCCATTCACTATCATGAGTTGTGAAGATATAAGTATTCAAAGCATTATGAATATATCCATGTGGTTTTCTTAGCTCTCGTGCTATTCCAATGCACTCATATATATAGCTTTTTTCCAAGTCTTATGCCATCCCAATCAAATCTCCAATTAATCCTTAAATCCCTATGATTTAGGATCTTGTTTGGTTGTTGAGTTTTAGATTGGATTTGATTGGTACATATCTCCCTAGATTGCTTACACATGTTCCTTTGTGCCATGGTGGTGTCCCCTCATGTAGCTGAATTATCCAAGAGTCATTTTCTTTTATATAATAATTAAATAAAAAAATTGGTTTGTTGTGCAATGTCATTTGAGTATTTTGAGTTTCATAACTCATTACATAATAAAAATAGTTTTTCAAAATATGAAAATAAAAGTAATGTCATGGGGGTATTACAATAGGTATGATTGATGTTGACAAGGAAATTCTTGCCACAAATAATAGTACCACGGTTTAATAATTCTTGAAATAGTTGGTCACATTTCCATTCAAATTTCTTCATGCATATAATTCTGCAGATAAAACCATAATGACTATAAGAAGTATTTTTTCGAGTTTACAATCTGATATCTTCATGATGAACTTGTGTCGACATGTAGAACCCTGGTATTTTTGCATGCTTGGGTATGGCACTGATTAATATATGAGATATAGATTCTTTAGTGCTGATCGATGGATTTTAAAACATGGTTGGATATCCAGTTACATTTGTTATGATCTTCGTATATGTAGTGGAAACTACTGACAACTTACTTAATTCAATTTGATTGGTTAAGGATTCTTCATTTGCAGTTTTGTCGTGTACTTTTAAGGATGAAGCGCCTTTCAATGTATTTATTTAATCCATTGGTGTTTGATTAAAAATATTGAAATGATTTATATTCTTATCTTTATTTGATGACATTGTCTCCCATTGTTCCTTGAATCTCACATGGAAGCATTTTTATTGGATGCGGTTTGCGCCATAAGTGCCTTCACATATATGGGTGATGTCTAGAATCCTTCTCTTCCACCTCTTTCGATTCACTATCATGAGTTGTGAAGATGTAAGTATTCAGAGCATTATGAATATATCCATGTGGTTTTCTTAGCTCCTCTTTGTGAGCTTGTCTTCGAGAAACTTTGCCCGATATTATTTGAGAAATCCCTGGATGTGCTAAAACTAATCGAAGACTAGTAACTAAAACATGTCCGAAATTAGATCTTGTATATGGGAAAACTTCAGCTCCTCGTATCTTGTCTCAACACCATAATCTTATCTCAAAATAATTAAGTAATTGTAATCTCGAATGGAGATCTTACTCTATGGGCTACCTCTATATTACATTAAGGCGTGTTAGCACAAATAATCTTAAAATATTTTTGTAATTTTGCAAATTGTATTGTTAGAGAATGAAAGTTTTGACTTCAATACTCAATATTACAAATACTATATCAATAAATAATAAAATATATATGCATTATAATTTTATTTAAAATATTAAAAATACTTTTTATATCTTCTTTTATTACATGAGTTTTATAAACATAATAATTGATTTTATATCTTTTTGTTTTGGTTAATGGACATCCTTTTTATTCTTTTATTACATGATTTTTATAAACATAATAATTGCTTTTATATCTTTTTGTTTTGGCCAATGGACACCATTTTTATAGAGAAATTCTACAATGTTTTATTTTACATTTGGAGAAAAAACATTTTGACAATTTGTATTTTAACAAAAATGTATAATCTAAATTTCAATAAATTAAAACAAAATATATAATCTATATTTCAATAAATAAAGATTCCCAAAATTTTCCACTAAGAAAAAGCAAAGCACATTTTTCTTTTTCTTTTTTTTGAAGGTTTATGTTATTTTTCCCTTCTTTAAGATTTTTCTTGTTTCCTTTTATGTTGCTTTCTCCTCTTTAAGCATTTTCTTGTTTCCTTTTTAAGCTTTTCTAGTTTCCTTTCTAAGCTTTTCTTGCTTTCTCACAATCTTCTTTTAAAACGACCGTTATCAGCATGCTTCTCCACTGTATTGTATGTGCTACACCAAGGGCATCAAGCATTTCCGCATTTCTGCTTCAGGCATTTCCACATTCTGCAATTTCTTACATTTCGGCTTTCTGGCATTTCCGCATTCTACAATTTCTGGCATTGGGGCCTTCTGGCATTTCTGCATTCTGCAATTTCTGGCAGGCATTTCCTCTTCTGCAATTTCTGGCGTTTCCGCAACTTCTCCTCTTTCCATGGCCATGGAAATTTTGATTGCTCGTCTTTTCATTTCATTTCGTGCTTTCTAGATGGATCAAATCAATGTGTATGTGGTGTGGAGTATGCAATGGTTTTATTGTTTCATTCAACAGCAATAGCATTGTCTGCTCTACCATTGTTTTAGTGTTTCGATTGATGGACCCACATTGTCTGCTCTTCTCTGCCATATGAGAGAAATATTTGATTGCTCTGCTTTCTAGATGCATCATATCAATGGTTTTAGTGTTTCTTTTGATGCCCCATATTCCCATCAGAGATAGAAACATATGCATTCATTCAACAGCAGCAATACTGTCTGCTCTATTTTGCCATATGAGAGAAGATTGGATTGCTCTGCTCTGCCATATGTAAATGCTGTCAAGTAATTCTTATGGTTTATCAGCAACACTGTCTGCTCTGCTCTGCCATATGAGAGAATATTTGATTGCTCTGCTCTGCCATCTGTAAATGCTATCAAGTAATTCTTATGGTTTATCAACTATGCTCTGTTGTCAAGTAATTCTTATGGTTTATCAGCTGCTGTCAAGTAATTCTTATTGCTTTGCTCTGCTCTGCTCGTTTTGGAGGTCAGCTCAGCTGGACGATCATCAATCATTATCAGAATCCTCTAGGGAAACATGCAAAATGGGTATCTAGTCTCACCAACTATTACTTTAAAGTCTACATTACATATTATAGAGTGATATTTTCATATTACAGAGAGATATTTTACTGAATGGGATAATTTTTTAGACATGTTTGTTTCTTCTCACACATGTACAATATGTATTACTATTGTGCTTTGCAACCTCTGATAAGTCTTTTTGAGATTTTGAATCTGATATGTCCTCTCTGCCTTAAATGATACCTTCTCTTTGGGTTTCAAATGTACGTTCAATTTTTTATTCATCAGCACAGTTTACAAAACCCCTTCCTGCTTTTTATGCATCGGCACAGTTGTATATGTTGTTTGAACTTTGTATTTGGGACTCTGAGTAAACCAGCTCCATAATGAACATAAGAATCAAAAATAAATTCTAATTCTATAGTTATTGGACCAGTACAAGACGTATTGAACAGGTGTAGGTAGTATATTGCTATATTTTCATTAGGTTGTTGCAGGCTATACTGCTATATTTTCATTAGGTTGTTGCAGGATATGCTGGTTAGTCTAGGTTAATATAGATGACTTGTAATATGCTATTTTTGTTTTATACATATATTTTATCCCACAACAAGAAACAAACTCTCACATATTATGGTCATTATGTCTACCTTCATAGCATGGCCACAGACACAACATCAGCTATAGACAAATTTATGTCAATTGTTTGAGATTCATTGTTCAATAAGAGATGTTTGTTTCAGTAAAAACTCAATTTCATGAATTGTGATACGGAATTTTATATACAAGGATGCCAAGGAATGTGATATTTTCTATTTTTAAACATTTGTTCAATAAGAGATGTTTGTTTCAGTAAAAACTAGGTTTCATGAATAGTGAGAATGGAATTTTATATAAAAGGATGCAAGAGATAAGCAAAAACTAGGTTTCATGAATAGTGAGAATGGAATTTTATATAAAAGAATGCCAGAGATAAAGCTTACCTCACATTAATGGAAATTGAAGCCAATTGGAGAATACAATATTTTCTGTTTATGGGTATAGGTCTATATGTTAATGAATTTTTCTTTAAGAGCATGGGGCTTAATATATTTCTCTATTAGTACTTTTACATTAAGTCAATTCCTGTATTTTTTATTATTATTTTCAGTATGTCAAAAGGTTGTATATATTTTTTTTATTTTTTTGTAAAATAAATCAAAGAGTGTAGGCCAAAAGCTTGTATTTTTTTAATTATTTGTAAGGTATTCCAAAAAAAAAAAATTGTATATTTTTTATTGGTTTGTAAAGTATGTCAACAGTTTTAATTATTTTTGGGTATAAATTAGTTTTAAAATTGCACTGATAATTTGAGTTTTTATTCCTAGAGGGAGGGGGAGAGAGGGTCGAGGGGAGAGGAAGGACAAGGGAGGGAGGAGGAGGCGAAGGAAGAGGCAAGGTGGAGGAGAGAGACAGAGGAGGAAAGGAGGGGGGATGAGAGGAGGAGGAGAAGAGAGGTGTAGGAGGATGAGGAGAAGGGAGGGGGTTGAGGAGGGAGGCTGTAGGAGGGAGAGAGGAAGAGGAGGATGGAAGGGGGGGGTGTAGGAAGGAGAGAGAAGGAGGGAGGAGGAAAGGAGCTGGAGGAGGAGGAGGGGGGAGGGAGGGGTAGGTGGGAGGAGAAGGGAGAGAGGGAGATAAAGGATAAGGAGGAGGAGGAGGAGGAGGAGGAGGGGGGAGGAGAGAGGGAGGAGGGAGAGAGTAGGAGGAGGAGGAGGAAGCAGAGTGGAGGAGAGAGGGAGGAAAGGAGGGGGTTTGGGAGGAGGGAATAATGTACTTGACGATAGGAATAATGTGTGTCCTTTAGCCAACATGTGCCAACTTGTATAGACATTTCCTTGATTGACTAGGAGCTACAAATGCTTTTGAAAACCTGGGAGGACCTGCTCACAGCTCCATAAAACCAACTAAAGATATGTGATGCTACCATATAGAATCATGCAGTCATGACCTGAATATTGATTGACACCAAGTAAGCTCTCGATGTCAACAATTTGGTAGCCTAGCCATTAAGCTCAATGTTGACCTTTTACAATTGTTTCTTGTTGCCTTGGTTCATCACACTATTCACCCTACATCTTTTCATTTACCTGAAAACAAGTTTACTTAATTAAACCTATTCATATGACTAGTATAATGAAGTCTATGCTTCCTGGCTTGGTGCTTGTTACTTGCAGCTAGCATTGTGTTTCTTAACTTATCTTACTAAATAGTGGAAGAGAATACAAGATCACAACAATGAGCATGAACAATCTCTTGGATTAGTTTTTCTTTCATTGAAAACAATAAGATTTTGAGTTGAAAGGTGTATTTCGATATTGAAAGCATCCTTTGAACTTGTATATGTAACCTACTTTGAATGCATGATTAGTTTCTTGAATAATTTTTAACAATTTCTTGTACGGTGTTTGTGGAAGCACAGATTTGGAAAAATGACCCCAAAGAAGGGAAGCATGCCTAAAAGAAAGAAGCTAAGGAACCTTCCACACATGAATGTAATCAAGATTTCAATCACACATCTCCCAACATTGGCATTCCATTTGATCAGACATTTGGCAATGTTTTCGAAACATATCAGCGAGCACATCCATCACCAGAATTTCCTTTTGACACACTTTCGAAGGAAACAATTGATTCCATCCATATGAACTACAAGGTACAACTGACTCGGCTACGCATAGTTGAAACCTGACCATAGGTTGTTCTCCCATGTTCAGATGTGGTGTAGTGGTTCATTAAAAGGGAAAACACCAAGGAAATAAACATATATTTGGATAATTGGACAAGGATTGAGTAATATGCCATGCGCACTCTCAAGATCATTTACAAGATTCCATCCCCTAAGATAATGTTGGACACATAATTTTTGTAGGGATTTTCCTCCAAGCATGACCTTGTCACATACCCCAAATTTGTAAAATTATGTAATTTGTTTTATTTTATTTATGAGACATTATGTTAAACTTAATCCTAAGTAGGGATTGATGACTCAGCAGAGTCAACAGTTATGGAGTGTAATTGAGAATATTTTATTAATAATAAATAAATTATGGAGACAACAGCATGGGAGAGCTGTTAAAAGAGGTTACTGGTCAAACTGGTGGTTGGAACTAGGTGTAAAGGCAAAAGACAAGTGGCAGCATCCTCAAGCACTTCCTAAGTTGCAGGTGGCAACTTCCCTATATTTGGGGTCATGATTCCCCAAGAAAGTGGAATGTGAGCAGGTGGCTCATTAAATGACAGTTAACCCAACTAAGACCTAGGCAATCTTTAAAAGTACTCAATGAAGAGAGCTGAGGCTGCTCAGTTTTTATTCCAGAAAGAATTCATTCAGTTGAATGTTATTCAGGAATTTCATTTGAGGAAGAGGGAAAGACAGTAAGGAAGTGTTTTGAGTGGATGTTTGCAGTAACTTGATGTTGATTACAGCTATTTGAGCTGAGGGAACTGACTAATAGTTCTGAGTTGATACTGAGTTAAATACTGTATCTGTTTTGTTGCACCTAGTTCCAAGCCAGGGAGACCAGAGCAAGCTCGGGGGTCCTGAGAAGTCGCTGTCTGAGCGCTCTCCAGGAATTGGTAGGGAGGAACGGCCTCCCATTGCTGTTGTTGTCCACAGCATTAAACAGGTTCTTCATTCATTTCTTTATGTCTTTCTGAGTATAAATGGAAGTATGTTATAATTATTTACATGCCTGAGTAATTGTTTAATATCTGTAAAATTAGTATCTTGGAATGTTAGTAGCAAAACCTGTTAGTATCACTGTGTTTTTCCACATCTGGAATTACCAGATAGTACTCTAGCACAGTATCTTAGTGTTTAGAAGAAGTATTCTTCTGAACTGAGTTCCCTAATTCACTTACAGCTATCACAAGTGTCTATCTATTTAATTTTATTAGCTATCTTTAAACAGCTTTTAATTAATCTAGAACTGTAACTTTGTTTCTCTGGAAATATTAACTGTGCAAGGAAAAGATAGAATAAGTATTCTGGCAGTATAAGTTATAAGTGTTTCTTCTATTTAAACAAATACAATACTGATAGAAGATTATAGTAATTATCAGTTAAGATGAAACAATTACATTATTTTTAGTAGTCTGCATTATAGCAGAGAATGCATTCACCCAGAATTACTGTATACTCATTTATTTCAGCTAGGTTAAAGTATATTTTCCTAACTATTACTCTTATGTTTAAATCTGGTAAATAGATGCTATTCTTTATACAAGTATCTATACAGATACTATATAAAAAAAATTACTTTAATTCTTAGTTTAGTATTATACAGAGATATTTAAACACTAGAACCAATTAATGGTTAAATCATATTAAAACCATAATCATAGAATATCAAGGAGTAGTATTATATTATAGTATTAAATTACAGTATTGTATTATAGTATTGTATTATAGTACCTACAAAGTAACAGGATGTTATACAAATAGTATAATAAAATAAATACAGAAACCTAGTATATCAAGCAGAGGAAATAAATAATAAAATATTTATAAACTAATCTTTTAATATGTTTTTATAAATTAAATTAAATGTTGTTAAAAGACGTTAGTGATAATCGAAAGGTTACAAAAGATGAACATTAAAAACAATGATTATTAAAATACACAAATAATAATATCATAAACTGCAGATTCGGGTTAAGACCCTTAAATTATAATTTTTGAAACTAAGTATTTAAATAATAAAAATGGTCAAATATTCACTACAGTCACATGGTACAAACAATAATACGAGCCTGAAGGCTACCATTATATTGTACGAATTTTTAAAATAAATAATAATGCTTAAAATAATCAAAGGTATGTCTCTGTACCAAAAGAAAAGTTATATGTACAGAATGCTCAATAATCGAGCTTAAACATTTTAAGCTTAATCATTAAGCTAACGAGACAAGGATCTCTTCACACAATCTTTTAAATAAAACCAACTAATAACATTTACAGCTAGGCTATTAATAAACACAGTAGCATTCTTTTGTTTTATCCTTTCAATCACAGCATTAAATAAATGTAAGAAGAAGAACCAGTTCTCATTTTCGGATAAAAAAGAGGGTAAAAACCCTATCCATAATAAGCAGTAGCATAAGAACAAAAAAAAAACTATGTTCATTAAATAATCCATAGCTGTAAATGTAAGGCGGCCTGCAAAACTCTAATACAGTAAACGTATGGCTCTCAGCCTATAAAAATACATTAACACAGTATTAACGCAAGGTTCATAACTTGCAAAAGTGTTTACAAAACCTACAACACTCTTAAAATAACACATTACATTCGTGGCCATAGCTGAAAGACTCTCGTAAGAGTCAGGGTTTTTACCCTTAGAACCAAAAGAAAACTGTATATATTAACCCTTAACGCATGGAGAATAACAGGTCAGCCTCGGCCAAGAACTTTTATATATATTCATCGCAGAGAGTAACCCTGCCCAAAAACTAATTCAATAACCTACAGCCATACGCTAGCAGAAAACCAAAGTAACCACAGAAGTGCACCCATTCATCACAACCAGCAAGGAGGTATGCCACGGTTGGGACAGGGCTTACCCGTGAAGCGTGAAGCCGAAGCTTTGAGCGTTCTATTCTGCGTCAAGGAGGTCGAATCTGCCATCAAAAGGCAATCAAAAAGAAAAAGTTAGAAAACCCTAATCAATATCTGAACTAATCTATTCTTTTGCTTTTAAAAATATGGGTACAAACTGTAAATTTATTTACCTGCAGTGTTTGAAGTCGAACAGCCACCGAAAAGCAAGCAGGTGACCAAGAACCGGAATAAACAAACCCTTTCTTTCTCCTGCAAGAATGGGCTGACAGGAAACCGAGAATCTTCTCCAAAGGAGACGCAGCTGGTAAGTTTTAAAAGGTCTCGTTTGCATGCCGTGACAGAATGGTCACTAGAGTTCAACAAGTAACCCTTAAACCAGCAACGACTCCATTACTGCCAACGATCGAGCCACCAACATCTACACAGAGCTGTAAGGAAAGCAAACGAAGGAGATCTAAAATCGAACAGCTTGAGGCAAGAAACCGACCGCAACAATCCACCAGGGTTTGCAGAGCTCAAGCCCGAAGGCGAGGGAGAGACTAAGGCAAGTAAAAGGGGCAAGTCAACTTATAAACATCCAATGCATGGCGAGGAGACAGCCACGATAGCGTTCAAATATTTTCCAATGAGTGGGTCGTTTTGATAATGTTTTAAATCATTTGGATGGCCAACAAAATCATGGCATGGAGATTTCCTTTTGGTCGTAACCTTGACCTTACCTACATTATAATATACACGTTGTAATGTTAGTATTTAACATAAAAATATTGCAATGCAAACAATAAACTATAATATGTCTATGATAACCCTAGTTTTATGTTATAATATTTCTCCAATGTTATAATATGCATTACAATATATACGATGTAATGTTAGTCGTTGACATAAAAACTTTGCTTTGCAAACTATAACTATAATATGTCTATGGTATTGATAACCCTAGTTTAAGGTTATAGCATAGACCTCGCTTGAGGTTAGACCTTTACTTATAACATAACATAGTGAACTTTGTGTTATAAAGCTTGTAAGAATTTGAGTGTAGAGTTATTTTAACATGTTTCATGAAATTAAAGATAGTTTCCATCACTCCAAGCTCTGGAAATTTTACTAAATAAAGACTTATAACTAGCAGGAAATTCTGTAGCTGTTGAGGTAAAGCATCTATGGTTTTTACTTATTACAATCTTTTGTATACTGGGCATAACATGATAAACAATAGATAGGTAAATGAAATAGAATCAAACATGATAATCCAGATCTAAGCTATGAACTGGAAAAATAATAGTATGAGTACACTACAGTAAACTCTTTAGAATCAGTATTCCATAAAGATATTTTAATGTTACTAGAGTAAATGAAAATGGCGATCTATATTCTCTAGTATCTCTAAACTGTCTATCTTTGAATTTTCTTCTTTATCAAAAGGAGTACAGGGAAGGTTTTACCTGTAGGAAGCTGAATAGACTGGCTAACATGCCTTATATTTATATTTCTTTACTGAATAAAATTGGTACAACATATGATTATAGTGCTTTAAAAAGATCTGTTAAGCAGCAATCCCAAAACTTTACCTGGGTATCTGTAAGAGAAAGAAAACTGTGTGCGTTAGCTTAGCAGCTAAGTAAGCCCAGTCTAACATAGTACATCCCCTTGCTGTTGCAATCGAAAAAATAATCAGATGACTGACAAGAAACTCAGCTTGTATTTCTAAACATAAATAAAGATTATTTAGATACAAAACTAATAGCATTAACTAATCAATATTTAATTATTGCATTAGTATGAGTTTACGCTATTTTTTTTTTTTTAAAGTTTAAATTTTTGTGAAAATTTGGGGTTTTGACATACCTAGTGAAAGTAATAGAAAGCTGGTGAGAAGAGAGAACATTTCGAAAACACCCATGAATTTTTTATTCAACCTCTCACTATCCAACCTTTAACTTGCAAGATCCTGTGAGGAATATGGTCATGCTGGCAATCAGTTTATATGGAATAAAGGACTACTCTTTGCTAAACGAGCTTTGGTTTCCCTTGGCACATTAAGTGTTGAACAAGGGGGGATGCATTTAACTAGGAAGAAATGAAATATTCTCAATCAATTTGAACGTGTATGCCAAGAAATGTTTGGACAACCCAAATTCAAAATCCCTTGAATCTCACATGGAAGCATTTTTATTGGATGCCTTCACATATATGGGTGATATCTAGAATCCTTCTTTTCGATTCACTATCATGAGTTGGGAAGATATAAGTATTCAAAGCATTATGAATATATCCATGTGGTTTTCTTACCTCCTCTTTGTGTGCTTGTCTTTGAGAAACTTTGCCCGGTATTCTTTGAGAAAGCCCTAGATGTGCTAAAACTAATCAAAGACTAGTAACTAAAACATGTTCGAAATTAGATATTGTCTATGTGAAAACTTCAACTCCTCATATCTTGCCTAAGCACATTATGGATATATTAGTTCTAATGGAGGTATCTTATCAAATGGCCAAATTTGGAGATAATTACAAATTAAAAGAGTACATGAATCTAATCGCAGGTCATTCCTTGAACACGATGCTTGCTCGTTTGGCCCTAAAAACCAAACTGCATTCAAATGCCACAAAATTCATATTTGAACACAATACAATAGGCGTTGTTCGACCTAATATTCAAACACAGTAGAATAGATGTTGACCTAATACAAACAAAAATTATATATCCTAGTACTTTGTTTCACAGTCGAAGAGAAACAAAAAATAACTTAAACTCGAATATGAATTTCATTGATCTAATTCTTACCCTTGTGGAGTTGAGCAGATAACGACGGAACAAGGAATTGTATTTCGGCTGAAGCTGACAGTGTTTCAGTGCTCCACGCTCTTGTAGATGTCGTTGCACCCACAAATATTATTGAGATATTTACTGTACATATCCATATTAAGAGCAAGTCTTAATGCTTTTAATTAGGCATAATAGATGAAAGGTTAAGAGTGATCAAAATTGATCAAAAGGCCAGGTAACCTCCACTGTGAACCAACAACAAGTCTCCGCCCTGAGATTCTATGCATTGATTGAACACAGAATCAATGCTTTCACTTCTCAAACAGGTTTTTCTAGGTGGAACGAGAAGCTCAACTTATTGTGTTGCAATCGAAGAGTTCATGTTTTCATAATAACATCAATGCAACACCTAGAAGAGAGATACTCTTCATGTTGTGATATACGTTGCCTGACCTTTCACGCATGAAAGAAACACAAAGAGAGTCAACTGAAGCACCTATGAATGACCCAGAGGAAACCTCATATAACACGACACGACATAACAGAGCAAGTAAAAGTTATCCATGTACAAATATTTTGCACATATCTTAAAAAAAATAACAAGAAGATGTTATTTTATTATATGATAAATATTTGATAACCAATTCCAAAATATTCCAAATCAAAGAGTGGATAGTACAACAATTTCCCACAAAATTAGATTCATGTCATTGCTTGGTAAAAAAATAGATAAGCTTCTCAACACAAAATAGATAAATTGATTACCTAGAAAGACTTATTAGCACGTAATTTTCACAAAATAGAGAATTAGATTACTCTCAATGACTTTTTAGCATGAGATTTTAATAAAATAGATCACTGGATGATACTATTTTAATAAAAACATTGACCGTAGAGTTTGATTTTGACTTTAGATAAAGATCCCACTATATCAACGCTATTCAATAGTGAAAGGAAGACTTGTGAGGCATCTATGAATTTTTTTATGATAGCAATTCCTTTTGGAAAGCATGTTAAGTGTGCGGCTGCAAATGTAAAAGAAGAACAACATATCGCTCAATAATAAACTGAACAAGATAATGATGTCTGCAAAGGATTCCAAGGGATTCAGGTCCCTAGAATGACCCATTTATTATCCATTTTGATTCTAACACAGTGGAAGCTACTTCTTGAAGAACATATTTATGAGAAAATTACAAAGTAGTAGTTTCAAAGAAGGGAACTATTTTCAACAGTATCTCCACATATTGTACCCTATGATTTCCATTTTCAACACAACATGCATTATTATGGAATATTTTGGTTGATCGGGTATCGATCTATCATTTAGTTATTCCAACATAGCAAATATAATATAATATTGATGATAAAAAAAATAAAAGAAAGAAATATACAAAAGGGAAATTGACAAGTGATATCGTCTGGTAGTGCATATTCCTTCTCCATGATGATTCAACTCCCAGTCCCAGTCCCAACACATTTTAAACCAGATAAAACAAAACATCCACAAAACAGAATCAAAGTGTTTATTACATTCCATGTTCGATGCATATGGGGCTACATTAAACTCTTCAAAACCGATCCATCCACCATGAAATGGTTCATTCTAAGACTGAATATCTTTACTACGAGCACAATATTCGTTAAGTTTCCATAGCCAAAGAAACCGATTTTATGGAGCCTGGCTCCCACACCCTTCATTAAATAGACCAGTATCTGTGTGTCAGTTGAAAGACGTGTTTAGGAATTCAAACAATCACGCAACAACAAGACGGTAATTGATTTTGGGGAGTGTGATAGAGAGACAACATGCCCATCATTTCCATGTGGTTCCTTGTTTGTTGATTGCAAACATGTGGCGCAATGTATGGGAAAGAGTAACAGTGAACCAACAAATCGCCAGCAAATCACGAGGACACGCGTCAGCAAATTATGAAGACACACATGAAAATTGGATTGGTCGAGGGACAACAAAACAGGTACAATAATTTTCAAAATGCACCTCCATAGAAAAAACACCTATTGGCGTAATTAATTAATTATTATTATTATTATTAGTGTTTTTATAAACTATATAAATAGTTTAGTATATAGTTTTTTTTTTAAGTTTTTTTTTTTCCAAGGAAAAAAATCGTAATTTCATTCATCTTTCGAGATCAAAATTACATTCTGTATCTTCACTTATCGTGAATTGCATAGACAAAAACCATAATTCTGCAAAAAGACTATAAAAGTCTCCAAACAAAACTATTCTAATGGTTCATACAGTGATGCCCATTAAGTTCCTTACTTCCTTTCACAGTATTCATAAAATACATATAAGTGCTGTAAATAAAATTTTAAACAGTTTATGTACTGCAAAAAACCAGCTGTACCAAAATAGTATGATAAAACATGAGAAAGTTCAAAAGTCTTCTATGAAATGCCTATGATAAAACCCCTGCAATCTGCCATCATAGATTCCTTTCACTGTCCAAGTGCCCGCTGCCAACCTGAGCCCTTCCTTGGAAGCTTTGTCCGCTTCTTGGTTATTGTCCCTGTATACATGCTGGCAAGAAAAAGATTCAAGTCATTGTAGTAGAAGTCTGATTGAGTGTAGTGTGTGAGCAAGTCTCAACTGTCTGCATTCTTGAGTCTGATTTATCCAATTGATTACATTCAAAGAATCACCCATGAAATTCAATTTGTTACACCCTTTTTCTAATGTAAAGATCAGCAAAAGTTTGAGGTTCATGAGCTCCGAGAAATTGTTTGTGCCTCCCCCAAGTCCCATAGAAAGAACATAATAATGAGAGTCTGTAAAATACAGAACAACGCCTCCTCCACAAATTTCATTTTGTGCTGCCCCATCGAAGAAGGCCCACGGGGATGTTCGATCAATATCCACTGCTAATCTCCTCCGTTCTCTATCCACCCTTAAATATTCCGGATAGGATTTATAATACCCTACTGACAGTGCACCTATAATCGCCGGGGTGTTAGCAACGTCTTCAAATATTGCCTTATTGCGTGCCAGCCATATCCCCCATATAACCAGCAATGGTAATATCTTATGTTTCTTTTGAGTTCTCCTCCTCCACCATGTATCCCACGCAATTTCCAGTGTAGCCCCTTCCCAAAGGTAGTTGAATCCAGCCAACAGTGTTACTTCCCTCCATACTTCCGTCGTAAAAGAGCAAAAGAGAAACAGATGACTTGTAGATTCCAGTTCCCTTTTACAAAGCACACACCATCCTGGTCCCTGAAAAGACTGCTTCTGCAGCACATCCCACGTCGGCACCTTATATATATTAAAATAAATATTATTATAATAAACATTACTAAATAATAATAATAATAATATTTTATTTTATTTGAAAAAATGATGGAACATTTTTTTAGGGTTAAATGGGAAGGTTGCGTGAATGTTTAAGCAGATAAAAAAGAGTACAGTGTGTGAAAAGAAGGGAGCACGCGGTGGGAAACGTTGAAGAGATGTGTGCAGAGAGAGATCGAGAGAGAGTGGGGGGTAGCACGTAGAGAGAGTGAAACAATGGGGAGTGGTGGAAGCAAGAGACTATGTGCTGGAATACGCATTGGATGGTGGAGGAAAGGTCCTGTAGAAGGTCGGGAGGAGACACAACAAGATTTGTACCCAAATTCCGATGATATCAGACTAAAAGTACTGTTTTGTAGGATTTCACTTTCAAATTATGAAATTTGATTAATTTTTTTTTAATTTGGATTTCACTTTCAACCTTCTAGTTTTGACTAACCCCATAAATTAAATCATTTTCCTATATTATTTTAAATGCATGCAAACCACTCAAGCTCCAGTTCTAGGAAAAGCCTCAA
>LPNX010917735.1:158632-175303 GCA_001517045.1 Pseudotsuga menziesii | reverse complement strand
TATATATATATATATATATTATAACCTACATACATATGTGTGTGCATTAAAGTAGGATCGAGCATTTAAAGGAATTTCCTCTTAATGAGGAAGCTAACTGTGGGCCTACAATTCAGGAATCCTGACAAAAAACATTGATGCCTTCAGAGATTTTTTGGGAAGTCCCTCCCACGCAGTGAGAAGGATGGTTCCATGTGTCCTAAGCTTCCCCTCTTTTATCGGTGGAAACCTTCTTCAAAAGTAGGAGAAGGGTGTGAAAAACTGGGGGAGAAGCAATGGGCTCTGTGGGGTTTTGAGGGATGATATCTGCCCTTAGAAGGAGGGACCTTGCATTACGATGGGGAAGGGGGAAATGAGTTCATGCATCATCTCGGAATAAGGATAGGGTTGCAATGGTAATATGATCCGGAGGAGAAATATGGACCGTGTTTACTCTCTAGTATGCATTTCACCATTGGTAGTACTTCAAGATCTTGGTAAGCATATCACTATTTATATGAGTGGCCTTCAGATCGTGTATGTGTTTATTTTCAATGGCGTACAACCTTGGGGATGCCTCTATCCACTATAAGTCTTCCTGCATTTTTCTTAAATATTGACATCCACAACCACTGCTGGTTTTTATAAAGTTGAATCTTAATTTACCATGGAGTTCTGAACATCATCAGGTTTCTATCTAATATCACTCACGGCAAGAGGTGTTTCCTACATCTTGTTTGAAATATTTTACTTCCTCGTCGATCATGTCAATGCGACTTAGTTCGTAGGGGTTTGCATGATGAGAACTAGGTATGAATCTATATTTTTATCTGAATCATTAGAAGTATGTTTCTCTTATAATGGAGTCTATAAAGATACCATGGTGACTTATATGATAGAAATCATATGCTTGGGTAGCTATGTTTTCAGCTACAACCTTGGCACGTTTTCACCTTTCTCTACTGAAATAGTCATGGTAGGGAGCTTCCTTAATTATGACCCTGTGCACCAAGGAAACAGGAGTCCTCCGCTGATTAGTTTTTGTTTAGCGGTAATACTTTTTGAAAAATCATTATAAGTACATTTCGTTGTGCCTTCATGGTCGTACTAAAGTATGCACCTTATGGTTTATGCCTCTTGGGTACCCTGGTAAATGGATAGATACAAAAATAAATGTAAGGGAATCAACCATGTTACCTAGTGACCTCAACCTCTGAATAGTTATATGCACCAGAACCCTACAGGATCATAACTGTTTGGGTTTGAAACCTTATATATGTATAGTAATGAAATCTGACTTTGTTGTGCCAATGACTTAGCAATTTTAATTTGGAAGCTATATATATTTATTCCTTGATGCAAATTGATAGGGTGCGGCCTTTGTGCTACCGATATGATTTCAAGACAATAAATGACATAGGACTTAGGTCGTATTAGCTTGTGGTATGAAAGATATATCATACTGCAAAATTGATAGGTTCTGTTGTATAGAAATCATATTCTAGTTCAGCATTTGAATTTTAATGTAACCATGGATGGTGTTATCTAGACTAGAACCCTATAGCATATACATGATGCAGGTCATACTCTTGTATAATAATTTCTCATATTTTCTCCTTCGACCTCTCTTTCACTCTAGGTCGGAAAACTTAAGTGTGCAATACGTCCATACGATGAAGATCATTTTGGATATGAAGATTTCATGCTAGTACATAAAGATCGATAATGGGCGCATGGGTTTATGATCCTTCTTAGCAGTACTCGTAGTATATGCCTTCATTGTGGTTCAACCTATTATACTTTGATTCTGTTCTTGGGGCAAAACATCCAAGGAGATGAGGATAGGTTACCTGGTTAAGGTATACAAGTATCAAAAATGAATGTTGAGATGGCTCGTGGCTGCTTCTATAGTTTAAATTTCAAAGAGTTAATAAGGTAAATCAATGTTTATGTTCAAGGTCAAGTGATATCATATCGAATGATTGTTATCCTGTGGTATTTCGTTTTAATATAAGCTACTTTGAGACTAATGACCTTGGTGCTAAACTCAAATCTTCGACAGTGTTTTAGGATTCCTTGCCTTTTGTAATAGATAGCCTAAGAGTGTGGCATATGTGACAAAGCTAATGAAAGGTCTCAGTCGCGAGTCAGTTGCAAACTTTATTTTTATCATTATGTTGCCCAAAGAATAAGTTATTGAACTATCTAGATTCAACACCAAAAATTTCTAGTTTTATTTTGAGAGATACTCTCTATGAGAGAAGAAGTATGACAACACTCATGTTGCAGAATTGTAATTTCTTAATAAAATAAATGTCACACGATGTGACCTTTTTGTGGACGTAACCCAAGGATTGGGTGAACCAAGTATATTGGTGTCTCTTTGTGATTGTATCTTGTGTCGTTTAGTTTCTTTGTGTTTTATATTGATTTGCATATGATTCCATTAAATAACATCTCATATATGCTGAAATTAGTGATGTTAAGAAATATTGTTTTATGCCTCATGATCTATCCATATAAGATTGGTTTGCGTGATTAATAACATGATGGATATTGGGATTCATGATCCTCTAAGAATTTACATAAAGTACCAATTATTACAATGAGTACACCTTCTCCTTCTATGTTTTCAATTCAAGATTTATCTTGGGATACACTTAAACTGTAACGCCTTATATGTTGAGTTGCAAAGATGGGAACGCGATACTTAGTTGTTACTTTACTAAAGATAAGTAATATTAAAGGTACTTGTAAAATAGAAATCCCCTCAGTAGTTCATAGTTACAAATAAACCTCGGTTAGGGTTTTAATATTCATTCCTTAAAGAAACGTCTCGAGTATTTCATATCTTAAAAGATGGTTGGATTACACGGATAAATTTAAACATAATTGATCGATGATGATTTATGAGTGAATTACCAGGTGTTTTTATTATCATTCACAACAGCTGTCCTACGGGCATAAATATCTTAAGGAATAACATTTTTTTATTTTGCTGATTGTCACATCCCCATGCCTCCGACCAGCGAAGAGGACGCGAACCAAGCTTTAACCACCCGGGCTAAGATCCCATGAACATGTACATGCATAAAAATTGCATAAACAGAATGCTGCAAGGAAATGCATTAAAGTAAAACATGCCCAATTGCCATTGTTTATCATACATAGCTATTGTTATTTATCCTGCACAACGGAATCAACATGCATTCACACAAGCATTCATTTAACATGTTCATTACATTCATTAACATAAATTATGGTTGCAGAAGTAAGAATGGACCAGATCACTTATCTTATGAAGAAGTCGATCCGCAACCAGCTACATCGCTGCAACATTCCACCCAACCATAGGCCAGTGTGCTCATCTTTCTCTCAGCACCACTTCCACCCCCGAGCTGGGAATGATTCTCCAAGGAATAAGGGAATAGGAAGGCTTACACATAGCCAAGGATACACAAAAAAACACAACCAATCTAGCATAGTTGGGTTTATCAGGCCATCAAGGAGTTGGGAAGGGCTCAATGCTAAGCTGGTGAGCTCATTACAGAGCCAAGAACACCTACACTAGAACTAGCCTGACCTCTAAGACATACACACACACCCAACACAAGGAATCAGTCCCTTCTCTGCTACACAGTCCCTCAGGCCCTGCATCCCCTTCCAGTGCTATTCAGGGGTGGTGGAGAAGAAGGCCAGCCCTCTAGCTCTGTTTGTGTGGTTTCAACCACCAGATTTGTCAAGAAAAACTAAGCCCCATTCCTACTCCTTACACAGTTCAAAGACCAATCATTGCACATATGTACTCAATCAGGAATACAGCTGAGTAAGGGGAGTGATTTGCTGAGTCATTCTTGGCCCTATCATGGCCAAAATGGCTCTCAACAATCTACAGCAGCCCCCACAGTGTAACATCAAACACAATCACAGGGAAAAATACTTCCAAGAGAAATCCAACAATTCCAAACGTAACAGTGGCAAAAATCACAACATGAGGAACAACACCAGTCCGCCCTGGGCAAGTAAGCAAATGGAAAGGACTTACACTAGCCGCACTGGGGAAGTAAAATTACATACTCTCAACCTGTGCATGGGTGAGACTTGCACCAAGCCCAATCACAAGGAAGACCGCAACATTCACAGGGAAAGAAGACCATAGCACCCAATTCAGCCCGCGCTGTTCACAGGGTCTGTAGAGGAAAACTACGCGGGTAAACCAGCCTGTGCATGAGGATAATTGACAGGAAATGGCCCCTGAGCAAGGACAGGAAGCACTTAGCTTGTGCGTGGATGAACATACTACAGAGAGGACGTGAATTGGATGTGTGTGATTGTTCAGCACAGGCGTGGAGAGGAGAATGTGTTCATGGGAGAGAAAACCAGGTAAATCCTATGCATGGAAGTGAACAGACAATCGTGAGCTTGCGTAGCAGAGAGTGTGTGTGGGTGAGGACTGACAGTCCTATCGCCCCACTCCCAAAACAATTAACTGCCTCAACCACCAGCAGCCATTCTTCAATGGAGGTGGTTGGGTAACTAAAGAAAGGTGACACATGGATTTTTACCCCATTAGCCAAGGTTAGACAAATTCCCCCACATCCTTATCCTTATGAAAATCATGCCCCTTTCTTATTTTAGTTGTCGTGATCATAGCCGGTGGGGTTCATTTAATTAATTATAGATGCATATTTACATGATGACCAACATAATATATGCCGCATGCCCCGATATACCATCGGTGACAAATTTAAATCCAAAACATAGCATAACCGATCAATGGTGGGGCCTTGGCCTTTAGCTCCACGCCATGATCATTTACAATATATATGCATCTTGTACATCTAATGCAATGAGTCAAAACTGGGATGTTACATTCCCCTCCCCTTTCAATAGCACTATCCTCAGTGCTTTACAAAATTTGAACAAAATGTTACACTGGCATCGCCTCAGTGTTCCACAAAATTGAACAAAAATGGATGTGCCAATCGCATGGCATCCTCCAGCTCCCACGTAGCCTCTTCAGGTCCATAGTGCTCCCATTGCACATTTACCTGCCCTATGGCCCTGTTCCAGAGAATTGTGACTTTCCTGTTGAGGATGCGCATTGGCTCGATTCGAAACTCTCCCTTGGGTTCCACCTGAATCACATCCCAATTTATCACATGGTTAGGATCATGTACATATCTCTTAAGAAAAGAAAGATGAAAAACATTATGAGCTCTAGTGCTAGTAGGCAATGCAAGTCTATATGCAACTGGCCCTATTCTTTCAAGCACTTCAAATGGCCCACAATATCTTGGAGACAACTTGGCACAACTACCAATCTTCAAGGAACTCTTCCTTTCCCTCAGTCTGAGGTAAACATGATCCCCAACACTGAACTCTCTGTTCACCCTATGTTTATCTGCATAGCTCTTCTGTCGGTCCTGTATTGTTTTCATATTTTGCCTGATCTTTATGACCTCTTGCTCCATCTCCTTGAGCAATTCGGGTCCAAGCACAATCATGTTCACTGGATTATCACAAGTCACTAGTGTCCTACAGCTTCTTCCGTACAAAGCTTCATACAGAATCATCCCCAAGGATGCTTGATGTCCATTGTTATAAGCAAACTCTATCAAGTGCAAGTAATCTTCCCACTTGGTTGGTTTGTCCATTACGTACATGCGAAGCATATCTTCGAGCACCTGATTAACTCTCTCTGTCTGACCATCTATCTGAGGATGGTATGCAGTGCTGAAGTTTAGCTTTGTACCCAAATCTACAAACAACCCCTTCCAAAAGTTGGAAGTGAACTTGACATCTCTGTTAGAGACTATTGCCTTCGGCAATCCATGCAATTTGAATATCTCCTTCATGGAGATCTTTGCAATGTCATCCGTCTGATGCATAGACTTCACTGGTATAAAATGTGCTACCTTAGTCAACTTGTCTACCGCAACCATGATGGAATCATGTTGTCTCCAAGTCATCGACAATCCTGTAATAAAATCCATGGAAATAACTTCCCATTTCCATTCCGAAACTAGCAAAGGATGCAACGAGCCTGCTGGATGTTGATGCTCAACCTTTCACTGTTGACATTTCATACACCTTGAAATGTACTCAGCCATATCCATTTTCATTCCTGGCCAAAAGTACTACTTTCTAGCTATAGCAATTATCTTCTGATATCCTGGGTGACCAGAATACAGAACTTGATGGATTTCATCCATGACAACTCTCCTCAAATCTGCTACATTTGGGATATAAATTCTTCCTTTATAAATGAGAAGTCCATCTTATTCCAATTTATATCCCTCATACCTCTTGTCAAGACTTTGCTGCTGCAATTTGTCTTTTACCTACTCATACAACTCATCTCCAGCAACATGATTAACAATCTGCTGCCTCTAATCTGATTGGCAAATACTAAGAGATGCCACAGGCATTTCCTGTACCTTCCTGCTAAGTGCATCAGCTACGTTATTTTCTTTTCCCTTTATGTGCTTGATTTCAAAATGAAACTCACATAGAAACTCTAGCCATCTTGCTTGCCTAGCATTCAGAGTAGGCTGATCAAATAGGTACTTCAGACCACAATGGTCTGTTCTGAGCTCAAATCTCCTGCCCATCAAGTAATGTCTCCACATTCTGAGAGCATGTACTATGTCTGCAAGCTCTAGATCATGAGTGGCATAGTTCTTCTCATGCTCCTTCAACTTTCTCAACTCATAACATATCACATGGTTGCTTTGCATAAGGACTCCTCGAAGCCCTTGTCCACATGCATCAGTACACACCACAAAATCTTTTTCTGGATTTGCAACTTTCAATACTGGTGCACTAGTGAGAAGATTCTTCAACTGCTGGAAACTTTCTTCACACCTTGATGTCCATTCGAGCTTCATCCCCTTCTTTTGCAAAGAAGTGATGGCATGTGCAACTTTGGAGAATCCCTCAATGAATCTCCTGTAGTATCCTGCAAGTCCCATAAAAGATCTTACATCTGTCACATTTCTTGGAGTAGGCCAATTCATAATGGCTTCAATCTTTTCAAGGTCCACAGATATGCCCTCCTCTGAGATAATGTGACCCAAGTACTGAATTCTATCTCAATAGAAGTCACACTTACTCAGTTTTGCATATAGCTAATGCTCCCTGAGCAAATTCAATGTCAGTCTCAAATGCTCTTGATGCTCTTCCTCATTCTTAGAATAAACAAGAATGTCATCAAGGAAAACAAGAACAAGTTTGTCCAAATACTTGCTGAAGACATTATTCATAAGGCACATAAATGTAGCTGGCACATTTGTGAGACCAAATGGTATGACTACAAACTCATAAGGCCCATACCTTGTCCTGGAGGCTGTCTTATGAATGTCTTCATCCTTGATTCTCACTTGATGGTAACCAGACCTCAAGTCAATCTTGGAAAATACCCTTGCTCCTCTCATTTGATCAAAGAGATCATCAATCCTAGGAAAAGGATATTTATTCTTCACTGTAACCTTGTTCAATTGTCTATAATCAATACATAACCTGAGTGTACCATCTTTCTTCTTTACAAACAGAACTGGTGCTCCCCAAGGGGACACACTCGGTTGGATATAGTTCTTTTCCAACAACTCTTATAGTTGGATCTTCAACTCTAGCATCTTCGGTGTACTCATCCTGTAGGGTGCCTTGGACACTGTTGCTACTCCTGGCACAAGTTCAATAGTGAAATCAATGTCCCTCTTTGGAGGAAGCCCGGAAATCTCATCAGGAAACACATCCCTGAATTCCTATAACATTGGATAGTCCTCCAACCTCAAAGTTTCATCTCCTGATGTCTCCAAAATGTGAGCTGCATACAACTGGAAACCCTTCCTACAGAACTTTTTTAATTGCATAGCTGAAACCTATCGTACTGAAATCACCTTTGGAATACCTTTCACAACTACTAGGTTCCCTTCTTCATTCATGCATTTGAAAGTCTTATTATAATAGTCAATATTCACCCTGTGAGCTTCTAACCAATCCATTCGAATGAGAACATCATAGGAACCAAGTGGTAGAGCATTCAGATCTACACACGTGACCAATCCATTCATGACCAATGGACATTTCTCTACTACTTCGCTGACTTTTCTCTTAGTTCCACTGGCTAGATGAACTAACCAAGACTTCCAATGCTTTAATTTCTTAAAAGCACAAATCTCCACTACTCTAGGAGTAATGTAACTGTGAGTAGAACCAGGGTCAATTAAAATAGAAACAGGTTGCTCAACCATCTTACCTGCTACTTCAACCACAGTTGACTGGTGATCTTCTTGGCGGTCCTCCAGTGCTGCATAAATCCTAGGGACTTCCCTTGCTACTTGACCCACTGTTTCTACTTCTTGAATGTTATAAGCTGGTCTTGCACTCTCATTCTCGAGTGGAAAATTTCGGCGCATGTGGGGTCCTCCACATTTCCAACATTGAAGCGGTCCTCTGTTCTATTGTGGATCTTTAGGCTTTTCTCCTTCCACTCCAACTAACTTACTTGCAGCTTGGGATGGATGCTTCTGTTGATTCCTGAAGTTAGAAGGTTTGAAACCCTTCTTTCTTTGGTCAAACTTCTCGTTCTTCTTGTCCTTCCATGCCTTATGGAAATCCGGGTTACCTTTGCTTAGCTCATAGCAATACTTAGCCTTCCTTATTGCTTCTTCAAGAGTTCTAGGTTCATAAAACTCAATCCTATCTTTGTAAGACTGAGATGATCCACTCAGAAAACGTTGGACCTTCACTTTTTCATCTCTAATGTACCAGACATACCTCAATAGCTCCAAAAACTTATTTGCATATTCTTCCATGGTTTGTTGTCCCAATCTTAGCTCATGGAACTCCTTAATCTTGTTATCATAATACCTATCAGAGAGGTATTTCTGCTTGAAATAATTCTGGAACTGTTTCCACTTAAGTCTCCATTCACTGATCCTCTTTACTTGCTTGAAGTGTTCCCACCAAATGGATGCCCTTCCATTCAAATTGAATATGGAAACTCTTGCCTTCATGTTTCATGAATAATCATGCACTTGAAAGTACTTCTTTATCCAAGAAGCCAAGCTTCAGCATTTTTTCCACTATTTACCTCACCATCAAATGTAGGAGGCTTAGCTTTCTTAAATTGATCTCAAGAGCGATCCCTATGGTGTCTCTTCCTCTTTCTTTTATGAGAAGAAGAGCTTGAATCCCCGCTGGATTTTTCAGAATCAGATGACCCACTAGAAGTCCTTCTCCTTCTCCTAGTACTGCTCTTACTGCCTTCTGGCCTTGTTGTACCTCGTCCAGATTCTATCTTTCTATGTAAGTCTGTCAAACTCTGCAACATAGCAGCATTCAACTGATGCCGATCTTCTCGGGCTTTGATCAAGCTTCTCATGGTGGCTGCAACATCTGACAATGCCTCTTGGAATCTCCTTCCATTAGACTCAATATCATCGTTTCTATTACGGACATTTTCTCCCATGGCATCTTCTGCTTTCTCATGAGAATCCCGAGCATCATACCCATCATGGGTCCTCATAACAGAACCACCACTTACTTGTACACTGCACTACCTGGAATACCTCCCTGGAAGGTGACTATGACTCTGCAAACGTGTTAGTAACACAACTGTTAGATGCATAATATTGATACAAATCAGAATCACTTACCTTCTCCTGGAAAAATGATAAAATAGAAATTTCCCAAACATAAGATTTCCTTCATCAAGAACGTCTATCTGAGGGGGACAATGAGGGTCACAGGGGCTTGCCCCCTTGTTGCTTCCCTGTGCCATTGCAGGGCGGGTCGCGGGCAACGCCCTCATTTTTTTTTGTAAATCATTGGTTTTCATGCAATCTGGCGCATAAGATAGCTTCCACTTTCTCATTTTAAGCCCTGAAAAATTTACTGAAAAACAGCAGAAAATTCCACTTAAAACAGCTGAAAAAAAATATTCCCTGAAAAACAGTTGAAATCTGCTGGGAAATTCTGCTTGAAAATCTCAAAATTTCCTTTTTTTCCTTCTTCTTCACTACTATATCGGCTCCCTTCTCCCTTTACATCGGCGAAGTAGTTCCTTCCATAGCCGCAATGGTGGAACATGATCTTCAATCTTCTTCCGATTGGCAGCACAACCAGGTCGGTGTCGGCAGACTTCTTGCATCAGAAGACTAGTTCTTTTGGCTTCCGCAACGGTGGGTGAGCGAAAAACTATCCTCTTCTGATAGGGTGCTATTTTCCTTCCTTAGAAAATTTTAACCTTCGGCATCAGCGATCTTTCCACATCGGCAGGCTAGTGCCTTTTCCTCATGCAACGATGGCACACCAACACGATCGGCGGCTCTTTACTTTAAAAAAAATTTAAAATTTTCTTGCGGCATCAGCTGTCTTTCTCATTCACTGGCTAGTGCCTTTGGCTTCCGCAATGGTGACACACCAAAGATGAACTCCTTCCGACGACTGCCCCTTTACTTATCGAAATTTTTGACTTCCTCGCAGCGTCGACAGTCTTTCTCATCGGGAGACTTAGTGACTTAGTTTCCCGAAACTGCAGCTCATGAATCGCTAACTTCATCCGCCAGTCAACGATTTCTGCCTTAGAAAAATTTTAAACTTCTTAATAGCGTCGGCGATCGGATGACTTTTCCATCGGGTGCGTAGTTGCTTCGCCATCCGCAATGGCGGACGCTCGATATACTAAATTCTTCCGACGAACTTTGAACTCTTAGGTGATTTTCGTTTCCACGGTCCTCTGTCGGTGCAATTCCCTCTAACTCTTCCACAATGGAGAAAGTCCACTCGACTAACTCTTCTGCTACATCGGAAGTCAATTCCACTAATTGTTCTGATGGGGAACACTTAGACAAATTTTCGTGGTTTTCTTCAAACTGTTCTGTCGGGCATGCTTTCACTTATCGCTTCCGCTACATCAAAAGTCCTTCCCATTAGGTCTTCCACTATAGCAGAAGTCTTTCCCGCTAGTGTCCCAACTGCTCCAACACTTAGACCATTTTTTTTTGAGTTTTCTAGTCTGATTCTGCTAGGCAGAAAGGAACACTACCTATGTCACTACATCATTCAAGGCTCATTCAGGCCCATGCTTGCAACATGTGCTCTGATACCATACTGTCATGTCCCCATGCCTTCGACCAATGAAGAGGACGTGACCCAATATTTAACCACCCAGGCTAAGAGCCCATGAACATGTACATCCATAAAAATTGCATAAACAGAATGCTGCAGGGAAATGCATTAAAGTAAAACATGCCCAATTTCCATTGTTTATCATACACAGCTATTGTTATTTATCCTACACAGGGGAATCAACATGCATTCACACAAGCATTCATTTAACATGTTCATTACATTCATTAGCATAAATTATGGCTATAGAAGTAAGAATGGACCAGATCACTTATCTTGTGAAGAAGTCGATCTACAACCAGCTACGTCACTGCAACGTTCCACCCAACCATAGGCTAGTGTGCTCATATTTCTCTCAGCACCACTTCCACCCTCAAGCTGGGCATGATTCTCCAAGGGATAAGGGAACAGGCAGGCTTACACATAGCCAAGGATACACAAAAAAACACAGCCAAGCCAACACAGTTGGGTTTATCAGGCCATCAAGGAGTTGGGAAGGGCTCAATGCTAAGCTGGTGAGCTCATTACAGAGCCAAGAACACCTACACCAGAACTAGCCTAACCGCTAAGACACCCACACACACCCAACACAAGGAATGAGTCCCTTCTCTGCTACACAGTCCCTCAGGCCTTGCATCCCCTTCCAGTGCTATTCAGGGGTGGTGGAGAAGAAGGCCATCCCTCGAGCTCTGTTTGTGTGGTTTCAACCACCAGATTTGTGAAGCAAAACTAAGCCCCATTCCTGCTCCTTACACAGTTCGAAGACCAATCATTACACGTATGCACTCAATCAGAAATACAGTTGAGTAAGGGGAGCGATTTGTTGAGTCATTCTTGGCCCTATCATGGCCAAAATGACTCTCAACAATCTACAACAGCTTTCACAGTGTAACAGCAAACACAATCACAGGGAAAAATACTTCCAAGAGAAATCCAACAGTTCCAAATGTAACAGCGACAAAAATCACAACATGAGGAACAACACCAGTCCTCCCTGGGAAAGTAAGCAAGTGGAAAGGACTTACACTAGCCACACAGGGGAAGTAAAATTACATACTCTCAGCCTATGCATGGGTGAGACTTGCACCAATCCCAATCATAAGGAAGACCGCAACGTTCACAGGGAAAGAAGACCGCAGCACCGAATTCAGCTCACGCTGTTCACAGGGTCCGTAGAGGAAAACTATGCGAGTAAACCAGCCTGTGCGTGAGGATAATCGACAGGCAATGGCCCCTAAGTGAGGACAGGCATCTCTTAGCTTGTGTGTGGATGAACAGACTATAGAGAGGATTCAAATTGGATGTGTGTGAGTGTTTAACACAGGCGCAGAGAGGATAATGTGTCCGCGGGAGAGAAAACCAGGTAAATCCTGTGCATGGAAGTGAACAAAAAATCATGAGCCTGCGTAGTGGAGAGTGCGTGTGGGTGAGGACTGATAGTCCTGCCACCCCACTCCCAAACAATTAACTGCCTCAACCACCAGCATCCATTCTTCAATGGAGGTGGTTGGGTAACCAAAGAAAGGTGACACATGGATTTTTACCCCATTGGCCAAGGTTAGACAAATTCCCCCACATCCTTATCCTTGTGAAAATCATGCCCCTTTCTCATTTTAGTTTCCGGGATCATATCCGATCAGGTTCATTTAATTAATTATAGATGCATATTTACGTGATGACCAACAGAATATATGCCGCATGCCCCCATATACCATCGGTGACAAATTTAAATCCAAAACATAGCATAACCGATCAATGGTGGGGCCTTGGCCTTTAGCTCCACACCGTGATCATTTACAATAGATATGTATCCTGTACATCTAATGCAACGGGTCAAAACCGGGACGTTACACTGATTTTCGGTGTGTTATGGATGGTATGAGAGCGAGAGTTGAAACACTTGGGCCTATTTGGGTTCAAAATGCTCTTACATATTTTTCTTTAGGAACTAACGATTGAGTTTTTCTTTGTGATAACAAAAATGAGTAAGGTACCTTAAGATCTACCAAAAACGGATATTTATTGACCATGTAGTTGTGCAGGAGATAGGGGAACATATCTTGAAGATTGCAATGAATAAGGCCATTACTTTTGTGAAGTTCAATCTCAGTACAGAGGTATCTGGCTATTTCCTTGATCACTTACGAATATGTTTACGAATGGCTAAGATGATTACTTCGTCTCTATTTTGAGTTGCACAAATAGATTTTAATGAGGTATAGAAGTCTCTTTGGACAAACTCATGGTTGATGAAAGTACTATAGTAGTTCCTATTACAATAGTAATGTGGAATTTGAATTGCTACATTCATAGTGAATTGGCTGTTAATGACTGGATATATGTTAAAAGATACTTATAATTCCATCTGGAAAAAAAAACTTGTAATAGGTCACATTGAAAAACACGGTGAATATTGTTGTTAAAGGAGCAGCATTGAAAAGGTTACCTAACTACCGATTGAATGTAGGACTGCTAAAAGAATTGAATATTGATTATAGGTCTTCTAGACCTAATTTAGGGTTCATTATTTGTAATGAATAAATGTAAGTGGCTCATGAGAGTATACTCCAAAGTCTTAGAGGTATCACTATGTGAGGGAATAGGGTTATATATTTAGGTATGTAAATATACATTTATAACTTACCTAAATTCCTTGAAAATAGTAAGGTAGCTATTAAAGGAAAACGTGACAAGTTGATCATTTAGGAGTAATGGTATTACCATTGAAACTCTCTAAAAGATTTGCCACAAACTATCACATATAGTAAAATGGTTTAAGCACAAGGGTAAGTAATGCTAAAGTAGTAGCTATGCTAAAGGCATATATTGTACTGTCAAGATTATACAAAATAAAAATTGTATTAAATAAATGTTAGAGGTGAAAAATCTACCAATACTAACATTATGTAAAATAGGAAACACCTCTTTACATTTGGAATTTCATGTAAACAAGGAACAAACAATTGCATTTAATCGTATGGATACATGTTAGTCAAACGGCTACGGTTGCATATAAATGTTGGTTATGAATAATATGTTTGAGTTGCATGAGTAAGAAAATCCAAAACAAAATTATTGATTGAGCATTGAGATAAAAGGTAGGAGGAGGTAATGGTTCTCAAGTTTTGGGTCCATTACTTTTGAACAAAACCCTTTCACCTATATATATGCACATAACTATCATACAACTTGGGTCCTAAATGCATATGTCATAACGAAGAATTATGTTTGGTTATTTTATTCTGGATATCGTGAACTAATAAAACCTAGGAAATGGTTAGTTGTTACACATAATAAGGGAATGATAAGAAAAGTGAATGCTATTCGGTTTCTAAACCTGTGCATCACAATAAATTCCCGCAAGGTGAATGTTAACTTCTTGATCAGAATTTGTTGGTTAACTTGTGAATGCCAATATCATTATCATACTAAATGGATGCCAAGTAAGGGTAGGACTTGAATTTCAGAGTTGTTGGGAAGAGAATTCAAGTTAGTTACAATAATACCGCTGTTATAATGTATCCTTTAAAATATAATTATTAGTGTGCAAGAACTTTGTTTATGCGCATAAATACCTATTGAACTATTTATACATCTTCAATAGTATTATTGATCATCTTATACATTTTCACAAGAATGACAACATTCCTTATAGCATTTTGTCAAGAAAGGGAAAAAGGAAAACTAGACTGCTTATGCAATTGGACTACAATACAACTAGGGTAAATAACTTGATGTGTTGTACACCTATATAAAGGCTCTAATTTTGATGAACTAGATATGACGTAAGTAGTTGAGATATGAAATTATGGTAAGAAGTTTACTTTGAATTATTGATGTCATTGGAATTTCCATTACCCTAGCATTGCCACTCATAAATGTGGTGTAAAGTTGGAATATCCCTTCACTAGCAATTATCCAAATATAGACGAGTAAGGATGTCTGAGGATATTGATTTTGAAAATAATTCATGAATGATATATAATGTTATACACTAACATTGTAGGATATGGTAGGAATACTATTAGTTGGAATTGACTTTTTGTAAAAATAATTCACTGCTTTAAATAATGAGGATAAGTATGGGTGATGTCTTACTTATTATAAATTGTTGAATTTCAAGGTTTTATAAACCAAGGATTAACCATGGATGATGTTTCTTATATACTGAAATTATAGGCTTCACCAAGATTATCACCATTGTTTCCATTGACGTGCACTATGGTATATAAATCCACTTGCATATATAAGTTGTGCTCAAATGCTCAGAAATAAGTAAGGAGTAATTTTTCTAGATGATTTATAGGGTTATATAACTCATGAATGATTATTAAAATTGCTGCAACTTATGAAATTCTAATGATTAATTAATGAAATTTTGGGTTATTGATTGATGCTTTGACTATTCGTGTAGTCGATTCACGAATCGGGACATTGACAGTAAAGTCATGATAAGCACCAAGGAGTGTGCATTATGAATAGTCAAAGTTGGAATTTATACTAAATACGAACAAGGAAAAATTGAATGTTGCGGGAGCACAATGGTGTTAGGAAAGTGATTGCCACATGAGCACATTGGTGTTAGGCATATATGTTGTAGGATCACAATGGTGTTAGGCAAGCGATTTCCATGTGAGCACATTGGTGTTAGGCATATGGTATGGCAAGAATAAGACCTAGGCAAAAGCTACACATCTAGAAGATAGGACATTGTTTGATGTCTTTGAGGAGAAAATTTTTGACTAGTGGTTAAAAGGGAGAATAACCTTAGAAATTGTTGTAAGTCCACACAAAAATTTGAAAAGAAACTCAAGGGAGAGTTTGGAAAGAAAACTAACGAACATAAAATGCATTAACAAATTTTCCAAGTAATTAGACTATTACATGCTTAATGTGTAATGTAAGGATTTCCTCGGGTTGAGGACGACATGACTATAGATAAAACCAACATCCAAAGGGTAGTAATTATATTTTATTGATGAATAAATTGCATTATGAAAATAATTGGGTATTATGATACCAATAAAAACTAGAAAGTGTCCCATAAATTGCAGATTATTACAATGCAAAAGGGATCTATGGATTATGTTTAAGTTGAATTATGATTTTGGACATGATGTACTGAATAAAATTGGGCTAGACCTGAACTTTCTGTAGGGAAATACAGGTCTTGAATGATAGTGACTGGAGAAGTGCCAAAATATCTCCGGGGTTCAGAACGAAGAGATGAAAAGAAGAAAATATGACGAAATAGAAGAAGGAAGTTTGGTGAAAGAAAACACGGGAACACCGAGGACGGTGTTATCTTAAGGGGTGGAGGATGTAATATCCCTCTTAAATTCCTCTAAATATTTTGTAATTTCCAAATCTATTTATTCTCTGGTGAGGAGCTCAAGGCCAAGGCCCCACCAGCAGAACCTTGTATGTTAGGTGATGTATTTTCCTAAGTTATGGACTTGGGAGACTTTAGACATGAACACAACTTTATTTTAACAATCGAGTCTACTGGGAAGAGATACTAGTGGTTGACAACACCTTAGGAGCCCAATAAGGTTT
>LPNX010917735.1:117411-152216 GCA_001517045.1 Pseudotsuga menziesii | reverse complement strand
TGATAACCTACATACATATGTGTGTGCATTAAAGTAGGCTCAAGAATTTAAAGGAATTTCCTCATAATGAGGAAGCTAACTGTGGGCCTGTGATTGAGGAATCCTAACCAAAAATGTTCATGCCTCCAGTGAGTTTTTGGGAAGTCCCTACCACACAGTGAGGAGGATGGAACCATGTGTCCTAAGCTTCCCCTCTTTTATCAGTGGAAACATTGTTCAAAAGGGGGAGGAGGGTGTGAACAACGGGGGGGAGAAGCAATGGGATCTGTGGGATTTTGAGGGATGATATCCATTCTTAGAAGGAGGGACCTTGCATTATGATGGGGAAGGGGGAAATGATTTCATGCATCATCTCGAGGTAAGGATAAGGTTGCGATGCTGATATGATCCGGAGGAGAAATCTAGATTTTGTTTACTCTCTCGTATGCGTTCCACCATTCATTGTACTTTAGGATCTTGGTAACCATATCACTATTTATATGAGTGGCCTTCAAGCCATGTATGTGTTTATTTTTTATGGCATACAACCTTGGGGATTCCTTTTTCTACTGTAATTCTTCCTCCATTTTTCGTATATATTGACATCTGCAACCACTGCTGGTTTTTATAAAGCTGAATATTAACTTACCATGGTGTGCTGGACATCGATGGGTTTCTGTCTACTATCAGTCGCAGGAAGAGGGTTTTCCTGCATCTTGTTTGAAATATTTTACCACCTCCTCGATCATGTCAATGCGACTTAGTTCATAGGGTTTTGCATTATGAGAACTATATATGAATCTATATTTTTATCTGAATCATTAGAAGTCTGTTTCTCTCATAACGAAGTCTATAAATATATCATGGTGACCTATACGATAGAAATCATATGCTTGGGTAGCTATGTTTTCAGCTACAACCTTGGCGCGTTTTCACCTTTCTCTACCGAAATAGTCATGGTAGGGCATTTCCTTAATTATGACCTTGAGCACCAGGGAAACATGAGTCCTTTGCTGATTCGTTTCTATTTAGCCACAATACTTATTGAAAATTTTCCACATGTACATTTGGGTGTGCCTTCATGGCTGTACTAAAGTATGCACCTTATGGTTTATGCCTCTTGGGTACCCTGGTAAATGGATAGATACAAAAATCAACGTAAGGGAATTAATCCTGTTACCTAGTGACCTCAACCTATGAATAGTTATACACACTAGAACCCTACAGACTCGAAACTAACTGGGTTTGAAACCTTATATAAGTATAGCAATGAAATATGACTTTGTTGTGCCAATGACTTAGCGATTTTAATTTGGAAGATATATATATTTATTCCTTGATGCAAATTGATAGGGTGCGGCCTTTGTGCTACTGATATGATTTCAAGACAATAAATGACATAGGACTTAGGTTGTATTAGCTTGTGGTATGGAAGATATATCATATTGGTAAATCAATAGGTTTTGTTGTATAGAAATCGTATTCTTGTTTAGCATTTGAATTTTAATGTAACCACGGTAGGTGTTATATAGACCAGAACCCTGTAGTATCTACACGATGTAGGTCATACTTTTGTATAAGAATTTCTTATATTTTCTCCTTTGACCTCTGTTTGGCTCTAGGTCAGAAAAATTAAGTGTGCAATAAACATCCATACGATGAAGATCATTTTGGATAAGAATATTTCATGCTAGTACATAAAGATCGATAATCGGTGCATGGGTTTATGATCCTTCTTAGTGATACTTGTAGTATATGTCTTCAGTGTGGTTCAACCTATTATCCTTCTATTCTGATCCTAGGGGATATTGTCTGAGGAGATGAGGATAGGTTACCTAGTTCAGGTATAAAAGTATCAAAAATGAATTTCAAGATGGTTGAAGGTTGCTTGTATAGTTTAAATTTGAAAGAGTTAATAGGGTAAATCATTGTTTGTGTTAAAGGTTAAGTGATATCATATTGAATGATTGCTATCCTGTGGTATTTCATTTTAATATAAGCTACATAGAGACTAATGACCTTGGTGCTGAACTCAAATCTTCGACAATGTTTTACGCTTCTGTGCTTTTTGTAATAGATAGCCTAAGAGTGTGGCATATGTGACAAAGCTAATGAAAGGTATCAGCTGTGAGTCGGTTGCAAACTTTATTTTTATCATTATGTTTCCCAAAGAACAGATTATTGAACAATCTAGATTCGATACCAAGAATTTCTAGTTTTATTTTGAGAGATACTCTCTATGAGAGAAGAAGTATAGTATGACAACATTCATGTTGTAGAATTGTAATATCTTAGTAAGATAAATGTCACATGATGTGACCGTTTTCTGGACATAACCCAAGGATTCAGTGAACCACATATATTGGTGTCTCCCTGTGATTGTATCTTGTGTCGTCTAGTTTCTTTGTGTTTTATATTGATTTTCATATGGTTCCATTAAATAACATCTCATATATGCTAAAATTAGTGATGTTAAGAAAGATTGTTTTATGCCTCATCATCTATCCTTATAAGTTTGGTTTGCGTGATTAATAACATGATGCATTTCAATCCTCTAAGAATTTACCTAAAGTACCAATTATTACAATGAGTATACCTTCTCCTTCTATGTTTTGAATTCAAGATTTATCTTGGGATACACTTAAATTGTAATGCCTTATATGTTGAATTGCAGAGATGGGAACGAGATACTTAGTTGTTACTTTACTAAAGATAAGTAAGATTAAAGGTACTTGTAAAATAGAAATCGCCTCAGTAGTTCATAGTTACAAATAAACCTTGGTTTGGGTTTTAATATTCATTCTTAAAGAAATGTCTCGAGTATTTCATATCTTAAAAGATGGTAGGATTACAAGAATAAATTTAAACATAATTGATCAATGATGATTGATGAGTGAATTACCAGGTGTTTTTATTATCATTCACAACAGTTGTCCCAAGGGCATAAAAAGCTGAAGGAATAACATTTTTTGCTCTTGCTGAATTTGGGTGTGTTACACATACTATCATACATGATAGAATCCAATCGAAACCTTATAAACCTAAAATCCATTATATACAGACATGAAAAATCTCTCATGGGTATATAGAAGTAGTACATACAACTAAAATAACATCAAGTGGAATCCATCCATGCCCAAATTACATATAAACAAAGATTCTAAATGGCCTATGGTGTCCAAACAAATTCACGCTACAACAAATAATTACATATCTATCAAAATACTTGCCTATATTGGAATTGTATTCATTACTAACACCTTCTACCACCTCCTCTCTAGGAACTAGGTCTTGCGTGTACCCGCAATTTGGGAGTTGGTACTCCAAGGGAATTAGTCAACACCTCACATTTTCAATGAAACTTCATAATCCAAGCCTTAAAATAATGTAGAGGAGATTCTGAATCAACAAATGCACATATGACATTTAATGCATGCATTTGGAAATCGAAATTAATACAAATTTAAGATGAAAAAATGTTAAATGTTTATTGTTTAGTGTAAAACTCAAGATCACTTTTAAAATTTTAATTATAAATACTTTATTTTGTTATTTGTGGTACATTAGTTTTACATTTTTCAGTGCTTAGAGATGTCATTATACCATGTGTGTATTTTTCTAATGATATTTTTTTGTATTTATGATTATAGTGGCTACTATGGAGCATAATGCATAGATTTTGAGAGTTATTGGTCATTTGAGAGATATTGCTTCTGCGTGGAGGGGTGGAGATGAACTTTGTTGCTCCTTGTTAACATTACTACTGAACATTCTCGATACTATCAACAAATCCAAGGATGTGTTGTATAGCATATCATCATACAAAGAGAGAAAATGTTAAGAATACACTGATGTATTGAGCTACAATGAGATTAGAAAGCTCAAAATAACCAAAGAGCATATTTATTTACAATTTAGAGTACTTGGGATAGATGACATTCGAGAGACTAGCATACCACATATTTCCATTGAGTGGTTCATGTGTCAACCAATGAGAAACCATTGGATGGACAGATGGTACATGGTTTTTTATATTCCCTCACATAACAAAAAGGAAGTACCATTGTACTTCCTCTAGAAACTTAATGCAAATTTTGTGATGAGAAAACATGTCAACTCTTTTGACATGTTCTGGTTCTAGGAGCTGGTACACGGATGCCCCAAATTGTCCCAATGTTAGGCATAGAGATGCTAATTGACAAATACCTCCACCCCATGTCCAGCTATTGATTTCAGGAATCCCTCCTATAGATGATATGATTCCCCAGACATAGGAGACATTTCTAATGCTAGTTGATATGATTTACTGCCACACCATATCTATTGACCAAGCAAGGCCTTCTTCCTCTTGTAGGGTACAACCATCAACTTTTGGTGGTATAGGACCATATATTGGTGAGGATATACTAACATCCCATGAACTCCAAATCGAGTCACATGTGTGAATGATGTGTGGTCAATCCTGTTATGGTTGTCAACCAACACATGGTACCTCTACGATGACTGCTAGTGAGGTAAGGACATTGTGAAAACTCTATTGTTGTTCAATTTAATTTTTCCATATTGTACACATATTAAAATATTGTTAATATATGAAATTTTTAATCTTGGAGGAGCTTGATGCCGCTAAGGGGGTTGGTAGTGTACCGGGTGTTCTTGTATCCGAGGAGAAAACAACCAACATCAGGGTAATATTTCAACATGTGTCATTTTGTTAATACGTATAATTTTTTCAATACATGTTAGTTCATTAATTTGTTAAATGGTATAATATTTACAATTTTTTAAGTTGCAGGAACCTAATTTTAAAGAGCATGTGGGAGACATTGATCTTAGTGAATCCCCCCAAGGTGGCTTCTATGATTACTTCATGAATGTAAGTACATGGTTAATGACTGAATCTTGTTCAAATTATTTTTTTGATTACTGTACACTCCTTTATAGATTGCTAATATGTATAATTTTTGAACTTGTAGGTGTTATCTGGCTTTGTAGAGAAGCAAGAAATTTCTAGTAGCGATCCCTCATTAGTTCTTTAGTATATATTATTTCATCAATTCATGTTCATGTGTAACTATAGTAACACCAATGATAATCCCTGCACGACCACTTTGAATTGGCTCTTATGATAGTCCAAACTTAGATAAGCGTGTTGTCTACAACATATGACCATATTCCATAAAAAGAGCATGATGATGCACCTAGTGATTCGAAATACATTGTCCTCACATATATAGTAGGACCTAGTGTCCATGATGATGGACCTAGTGCGCATGACGTACGTACCAACAGAAGGAAACTGTTAGAATCAATTGGAGAGGATCTGGGGAAGGGCTAATGTTGGTAGATTTTGCATTCTTTCTTGTTCAAAGATAACAACCATCATGATAGATGCATCATGGTGAATGACTGCAATGTCCCTAAAAATTGAAAAAAAATAGACTAGTTAAGGACTACCTATTCCAGACATTATTTATCTTGTGGAATGTGTTGTACTCTATCGTATTGCTGATTTGTTGTAAGTTGTTTTTACGTCCTACTTCCTTAACTTAGTTGAGATTATTACTATTTTTATACATTGATGTGTATGTGTATTATGCACTTGTTGTGTATGTGTTTACTTGTTATTTACCTGGTTCTAACTTAACCTTGTTCTTGGAACCAAAGTGGGTGGAGTGGCAGGACTAGTTCTCCCTTGTAACTGTATGAGAGGTAAAAGTCTCTACTTGTCCAGCGAGCTTACTTAGTTCTGTTGAATAAGGAAATCTTAAATTTTTTACATGCAGGTGCACGTAGTGATGAGAAACTTGTTATGGAAAGTTTAATGTTTGGTCTCTAGTGTTCATGCTCGCTACTAGTGACACCTACTAGTTGTTTATTATTGTTCTTCACAGACTTGTAGTATTGACAGGGTAAATACAACACCTACATACGCATGACACAACTAGGTATTTTTAATGGTATTTATTGTTCTTGGGGTAATTATTGTCAACTCTTCATACCCTAGTATATTTGTATCATGTGTTTATCTTACAATAAGTAATTAACTTATACTTTTGTTTTATTCTTTTATAGGTTCTATTATCATTGGTTAAAATGAAACCTGGTCTAATTTTATACAACATACCATGGAATATTTCATATTCCATGGTATTAGGCTTAGAGCCTTGTTGTCAGGAATATTGCACCTTTTGTGGACAAAAGTTGTTCCTCTAGTCTGAATGGTTCAAATCCAGAACAAATGAGTGAACGACAAAGGATGAATACCTTCCTTGAATGTCATAGACACCTGGAATACCGCTTCGATTGTGAACCTATTTACCTGCAAATAGATCAAACATGCAAACACATCAAAGTTACCAGAAAACCATCTACTTATCCATGCTAGTGACTAAGGAATCTAACAACATGTACATGTGAGATCAAAACAACAGTAATGTGTGACGGAAATCAGATTTGCATTAAGAATGTATGTAGAAGCTTACAATCATTTCCTTAGTATCGACAAGACCCTCCACGAGAAAAACACTTCATCCCCATTAGCTCCAGCTTTGCTCTCTATGCTATCCAATGACTTGGACTAAGTGGTCAATCCAACAACATAACAATACCTGAATAGTTCTCCCCCTCAACTATGGATATGATATTGTATTTATAAGGCTCAATGGATAGGGATAGTTGAGAGAATTGTGGGTGAGGTAGCTCCAAGATCCTACCATGGGGGATCTTGAGCTCAAACTAACCCATACTGATAGGGATAAGGGAGGACATGAGGCTCGTGATCTAGAAGCCTCAAGAAAATTCTCTTTTTCCCATTTTACCTAGGGTACCGCTTTTCTTCCCTTATGACAAAGCGGTTTATATGAGAACCTCTTTTAGACCAAAGACCATAGGCAGTGAGACTGCTTCTCAAAAATAGGATACAGGTGGTGCTGAGCAAGGTACCACTTATTAACCATAGGGAAAGCGTGGTGCTAGGTTTTTTCAAGTAGAATTGACAAACAAATCAAGTTTCCACTCTAAGTGTTGGGGTTAAGGGAAAACACGAAATTTAAGGGTCCCATCACATGATGGTGACAAGATTTGGGTATAACAAGCCTAAAGAGTTTGATGCATAAGTTCCTAAGATTTAAAACCTAAGGTAAGGAACACATATGTTAATGTTGACCTTTTATTAAGATTTGGGTGGTGAATATATAACATAGTTCAAACCATTGCACATTGGGTTTTCTCACTCTGGATACAATAGAGGCATTCGATCATGCCACGTATGAAAACTATAGAGAGTTGGGTTTAGATTTTTATAATGGGAAACAGGTTGGATCCATTAATGTGCATTGGAGTGTGTGGCAGCCCAAACTTAGGGCTTGGCTCACGATGGGCTTGGTCATTTTGAAGCTCACTGCTTACCTTTTGCTCCTGTATAGTATGGTGAATGCGACTTCCATTCAGATGAAAAGTATGGCAACATTGTGGTTTTTATAGCATTTTTTGTTTGTTGGTGGCTTACTCCATGATTTCATACTTCTCATTATCATTATGTTGTTGTGGTTACAGTTTACAGGGATTCCAAGGAGGCATGGTTTTTAGATTTTAAAACAAGCCATGGAAAAGTACATTCCTTTACAGTAAGCATGTTAACAAGTTTACACTTGTCCTCTCTTGGATTTCATGGTTGAGATTGACCTTTATCTCGTCTCTTGTTGGGGTTTTCTTGAGTTCTGGTTCCAATGGATGTGTTTTGTTTTGGGGTTTGATTGTGGGGTTTTTGATGGATTTCGGGCCTAAGTTTAAATGTAATTGAATTCAATTTTGAAAGATGGTTTTAGCCATGAAGAGAAACTTGATGCCTTTGATAGGCTCTGTGTGTAATATGTAAATTCATGGTTTTGATTTATATTATGTAAATAGTGGTTGCACCATTGCTTGCAATGTTGCAATGGCAATATGAATATGAATGACTGCATATCTTGATTTTGGTTTCAAATTATGGTGTACAAGAATTTGTGCTACGTTGATGTTTATTACACTACAACGTTTCATTATATTGTTACAATTTATGTGTTTTGTGTGGAATTTTCCTACATTGGTTGTTTTAGTTATTTGGATGACTTAAACCATCAGCATTGATGGATTTTGGGGCCATGCTATGAATGGAATTATCACCCAACATTGTGGCTATGATAATTAATAGATTCAGACTTATAGTTGGTGTTTATAATGTGTAAATGAATAAGTATTATGGGCTGTGGGTGTAAACCCTGCATTGACAATGGATACTATTAGTTATTTTGAGACAGGGTTTATAATATTTTAGAGATGTTAATTCTTTTAAAAAATAAGGCCAAGGCCATAGATTATATCTTGTAAGGATTATAAGGGTGTTACGACCTCTATGTTAAAAGACTAGTTTTAAAATATAGCCCGCATACAAACTGCGTATAGCATCGCTCTGTGTAATATAAAATGACTTCACAGGATTTGATCCTGGCTTGTTGCTTATGAGGAGGTTTATAAATGGATTACTTTGAATAAAATCTATTATCATTTTCTCATATAATGAGTACCGTGTTTATGTATGATAAAAGGAAATGGGTTTCTACAGGATTCGTTCTTGTGACCTTGGTGCAATTGCTTGGTTCATATATGATTTTTTGTATCAAATAATAATGTGGTTTTTATTTGGGCCCTGTAACTTATGGGTGTGATTCTTATTATGCATATTTATAATGTTTTAGATGGATTGAATTTGTATATTTATGCCAAGTTTTATAACTTTGGCAATGGTATTACTGTTTATGATTTGTAAAAAGTACTAGTATAATTATTTATAAATCGTGGACCATTTAGGGTATCGATTTACTTGGTTTGTTAATTAGTTTTAAGGTAATAATTAGTTAATGAAAAATATTTGGTTAATGGAAGGTGGTTTATTTGTACATACCTTGAAAGGTCTTCATTGATTCTTATCATAGATTTACTATGGGATATTCATAATTTCTATTAAGTCGTAATTAATGTGTCAGTAGCTTGGATTTATATTTATATTTTATAACTATTAATATGTATTTATACATATTTTCCAATGGTATACTAGTTTGTTTATTGTTTATTATAATTAGATAATGCTAATCTAGGTTTTAAATGAAGCTTTAGATATGAACTAGTATTTAATTAAACATGGCTTTGCTGAGAAATGAAATATGTCACTAGAGTATGTAGGTTCGAAAAAAAATTATGTAATAGATCTGAAATAAAACCTAGTTTGTAGGAAGCACATTTTTAAATAGTAAATATAATACAGAAGTAAAACTAAGGTGCAAAACCCTTGATGGATATTTATACATGAATTAAATTTACATAAGTGAACTAGATGAACAAACCTTAGATAAATCTAGCATAAGAAATAAATTACAGTCTAGGGTTATGTTGAGGCCGAGAAAATTGCAGGTAACAATAGTCAGGGATTCTCCCCAATAAATGTTCCCAACTAGCCCGTTACTGTTTGTTATGGGGAATCTGTCTGGTTTATGGTCCAGCTATCGTAGGTCAAGTAACAAACTAAAATGTTTTACCGGTTACAGCTCGATCCACCATGTATATTTTTAGTTTTTTGTGTTTAAGTTATGATGTGCAAGTGCCTATCTAAAAATGAAAACGCTAAAGATAACAAGGAGTGTCACAATGTGATGCGCAGATTCTTACCTCTCATCTTAAATCTCTCGCATCTAAACCACAAACAACAAGAAACTAATTTTAACTAACTAACCTATCCCTAGGGAGCAGAATTGGCAGCTATTAATGAGTAATGTATTTTTGTGCATGTACTAGGAAAAATTACAGATAGTTGTTACTTATTTCAGAACACATGAACATTAATAGAAATATGAACAACAAGATAGCTTATTGTTTATGACAACCTTCATTACTCACAGTGGAAATTCCACAGAATAAACTAGAGTGCATTCATAACATGAAAAGAGATTCAATGAGTTAGAACGATCTCACAGTTAATGGACATAAGCTGAAAATGAAATAGTTCACATTCAACTGATCCATAGCAAAGCATTTGAAACATTCCACCAAACTTTCTCCAGTAGAAACTTGTAATTCTTTATTGTAAAAGGAAGTAGTTCTTCTTACAATATACTCTCACAAATGGTCTAGGAAAGAAGTCCTTTCTACATCTAAACTCTCCTTTATTTATACAAAAAAGCAAAACCTTTGGGCTGCCCTTTGATGACTTTTAGACTCCCTTGAACTTTCAGTTCCAAAATTTGTCTTGTAGTATGTGCTCATAAATTTTACAATATAATACATTTTAAAACAAAAAAAAATTTTAAAATACTTCATGAAGAGGGTCCCGCTTGGTCGTTGATGAACTTTTTCCATGCATAGGCCTCCACTGCTATGCTTTCAAAATCAGAAGGTTCAAGAAAACTGATATTTATCTCATATTTGGCATCCTAGTTCTTGAACCCTTCTATCCTTGCTGGACTCAGACGCAACTGATCTTCTGACAGATGAATACTCACAACTGCATGTGCCACTGCATGCTTTAAAATTTGTTCATCTAGATCCTTTAATTGCTGGATCTTCTTCAACAACTGGAGCATTCTTCTTTTGTCTTTTAGACATATCTCCTTTGCTGCAGTCACCTTGTCATAAACATAGCATGTTCTTAAACCATTTATATTTTACCAAGTGAAACAATAATAAGAAAAAATTGTATCAATCTATTTACCTCTTGCATATGCATTCTGAAAATGAACTATACAGAGTATTAATGCATGAAAAGAAAAAATGACAAGGAAAAAGAAAATACTACGGTTGTGTCTTGAAATACGCTAAGTCCACTGTCCATAACTAAAATCACAACCCCAATAGAACAGACTCTTCATCTTAATCCAGGTCGCATATGAACTAGCTCAAAAATCATGAACCACATTGTCACTACTGCTAATCTCCAAAACAGCAGACTGTGTACCATGCTTCTCATTGTGGAAAACCCTAGCTGGACCAAAACAATGAAAACCTCTTTCGTCCAATGAAAATAGGGTAAACACATACGAATCACAAGGACTAGAGAAAAAAGGTGGGTTTCAATGCAAATAAAAGATAAAATAATGCTCCCCACATATATAAACCTTCAGTGAAAAAGAGTCGACGGGAAACCCCTATCGGCAGTTGAAAACACTGAACATCGGGAGGGTAGTTCAATTGACAGTTGCAACGGTGAACAACAAACAAACTATGGGTCTCGCGAGACTATTAATTCTATCGGCGTCGAATACTCTTAACGCTAAGTGTCAGATATTTAAACCTTAACATTTTCGTAGTGTCGATGATTGGAAGTTCTAAAAGCTAAAGGTTGGAAGTTGAAAACACTAAACATCGGAAAGATAATCTGATTGATAGCCACAATGGTGGACTTACAAACTACTGCAGATCCATGACAGCATAAAACCTATTGGTGATCAGAAGCTCTAAAGGCTAAAGGTTAGCACTTCAAACCTAAGCATTTCCATAGTGTTGTCGATGCTAAGCACTATCATCGTGATGTTTATAAATAGGATATTGGAACCATTAACCTCTAATGCATGAGACATTCAAACCACAATACTCTTCACAGTGTCGATGATATAAAATCTATCATTACAACTTACTCTAAATTAAAAGGTATAAGAGCTCAGAATTCTAAGTTATCAGCGATCAGAACCACTATCCTTTAATCTTCTTATAAATTTCCTTCTGAAACATTGGTATCATAAAAGACAAGCCCTCCGATCCAATCTCGAAACTTGTTTCGATTGCAATAAAAACAAGGTCACCGATAATTAAAATAAAAGGTTTGAGAAATAAAACAAAAAGGAGATAAAACATGGATCGGCGAGAAACAGGTCTGTCCATTGGGACGTTCATTGTTTTCCTTCCAAAACATCAGTGACATAGAGGACTAATGCCCCGACTCATTCTTCAATAGAATTCCAACAGCGATAAAAAAAAATCATTGAAAAATCAAACATTAAGCTCTAAAATTAAAACAAAACTCCACATTCTGATATGTTTCCGACCTCAAAGATCAATTTAAGTGGAAAAAAACTGGACTTCCAAGACAAATTTAAATAAATCAAACAAACCTGGGCTAGATAAAATCAAAAGGAGGGACCAAAATTTTAAAAAATTTGGGAAAAAGATTGCAGCTGCAACAATTGCGACTACCTGGTGAACAAATATCTTTGGACATTTTCTTCTTTGATCGACAAACCATTTTTTTACAATAAATACCAACACACTAAATTCTTCTAGATGTCTAGATTTCCCAAATGGCAGATGTACGTACTTTAATCATTGATGACAGTCCAATTTAGGGAAAATGGGAACCAAGATTTCAATGTCTAGATAACGCTTTTGAGACTAGGAATATGAGTTTCATTTTTTACTTCTATCTTTGGGAAGCTACCAACTTAGACACCATAGGATTGTAACATATGGTAGATAGAAATATTTGTTTATTCCTCATTCCCATGCCATTTTAAACTTTTGTGCTTTTGGACTTTTTTCCTTTGTTGAGTCCTCCTTTATGCCTTCTTTCTGAAATTTTTATTCAGGCTCCTCTATCCATAGTGTCCTTTTGTGAGAGATATGTATTGATTTTTCAGCTCACGGACGGAGAAGAACTTTGGAAATCTTGTACTAATATGGTTCCGTACTTTGTTTTGATACATATTGATTTCTTAGAATATTTCGACTCTTGTTTGCCTTTTGAATTTCAATTCCTGGCATGGGATCATTTAAATATAATATATTGTTTATCTTGCTTCCTCTCCATGGGCCTTTTTCTATCACCCCCTAAGACATTTTTAATGTGAGATGGATGGAGCCTCGAAATAGTATTCCATACCTTTTGATCTTGAGTTATTTTACAAGGATTAAGTATGACTTCAATGTGTTCATAGCCATTTAGGAAAACTGCTAAACTAGAAGAAGTTATTTCAAATAAATTAATAGTACACAGTCTTGTAATCAAAGATTTTAGTTAATCCAAAATTCTGATGAACTCCATGCAACCAAAATTTTGTGCTTCTTTATTACAATCAATCAAACCCTGACTAAAACAAACAAAAATAAAACAAATAAAAAATAAAGCAAACCAATCATTTTATTTATGTACAAGATAACCAAGAAATAAAAGTCAAGAAGAATAAGGTTTGAGAACTGAAGCATTAACTGGTAAGTTCTCTTCCCACCCCTGTAAGTCTTGCAACTTGTAAGTTTAGGGGCCAAGCTTTTGTACACTTTAAAAAGGGCCTACCCATAACTATTGAAACTTAGTGCACTTCCCCTTTTCATCATGTGGATGATCCCACTTAAGAACTAGGTCTCCTACTTCAAATTCTTTGTTTCCATCTTTATGCTTATCAAACCAATGCTTCACTACTTCCTATTGATGCTTACATCTTTCTTTCACTTTGGAACTAGACTCTTCCACTTTCAAAATATTATAGATTCTAATCTGTAGGATTTTCGATATCAGTACCTCTAGATTCCTGAGCTATTATGGAAGATGGTAACAGAATGTTTGGAGGAAGAATAACTTCTTTTATATAAACAAGGGTGTATGGTGACACACCTAAGGAATTCTTGGGTGTGACTCTATCAGCCCAAAGAGCATTAGGTAACGCTAAATGCCAACTTCGCTGATTTTCTATTACAGTTTTCTCTAAAATCCTAATCAAACTTTTGTTTGTAGATTCTACCAAACTGTTTACTTGTGGGTAATAGTTTGCAGAATAATGCAACTTGATTTCTCTTTCATTAGAAAATAAAGTTAATCTAATAGAAGAAAAGTAAGTGGAAATATAAAAAACCAAGGAAATTGGAACCCCAGACTTGGTCATAATGTGATCTTGTAAGAAATCCATGTCTGCGTATTAATTTACTTTGCGTAACGGAATGTCCTTGACCCATCTGGTGAAGTAGTCAGTTGCCATCAAAATATATTTTTGCTGTAAGGAAGAATTTGGGTTTATCTCTCCAATAATATCAATTCCCCATTGTTTGAATGGTTATGTTATCATCACTGGTTTTAAAGGTCCTGGGAGTACTTGACACTTGTAGCACAATAGAAAAGGAAGGGTGGGTATGTATATTAGGATTATAGACTAGGAGCTATTGTATACCACTTCACCAACCTAGTAGTTGGTATAAACATCAAGTTGCGTACACTTGGTCACAAAAATAGGTCACATGTACGATACTTGCTACCTCATATAGAGCATGAAATATTGATGGACACCATCGGCACCAGAGATTATCCGGATGTCCTACTTGTATGAGTGCATTGTTAGGTGTGTTATTTAACCTTTAAAGTGAATTTTGAAGAGCAATTTCAATTATTTAGCCTTACTTTATTCCCAATTTAATAAACCTGTGATTGATAGATACCATTCATAGACATAATATTATTTAGATGATACTAGACACTATAAACATGATAGTACAACCTCAGATGAGTTATCTATAAATCATGTTTGCACATTTTCATTGGGTTCACTTCTATTTCTTATGATGTTACTAATGTCTAGCTTTTTGTGTGCCTAGGATACAAACACCATCTACGACACATTGGAGGTGCCAAGAATGGTGTCTTTAGACACCACCAAATAGAGTTCAGAAAATAACAAGCTCTCAAGTTGTTGAAGTTTACATTTCTTGATGTTTCTATCATGATATAAATTTAATTACATTGCCATGTACAAATTCGAAACCAACTAGGCTTACATGATCACCAATACTTGTTCACATAATTTGTTAGATAATTAAATAGAAATAAATTGTGAAACAATAGAAAATTTTGATATGAAACTAAATATAATATGAAAATAATGAGTTTTACTTACAAAGCGAAGTAATCCATCATCTCAGAAGTCTAAAGCAGGGCCATAGTATATGCCTCCACACAATGTGCAAGGGTGTGGATTAACACGATGCTCTGAACGCTCTGCATCTCCTATGTGATCTGTATATGGGACCGCCTTAGAAGTGTCAGCCCCTTGGTCTACATTGCCTTCGACATCAGTCCCATGCTAAAGCAATGTATCTTCCAAGTCAAATAATGCCTCATGTGTATTCTCAATCATAGGACCTCCAGGAGGATATATCCGAGAGGGTTTTGGTGTGCATGAAGGGCAAGGCACACAATTAGGATCCATCCTGGAACCTTCCCTATCTTAGGTCATCACATGTCCAACACCCTGGAAGCCTAAGAGATCGAAGTAATTAACATGATTCCCTAGGATGAATTCTACATACAACTTCCTAAGGAAATAAAATGGGATGTCCCTATTCCCATGAGGGTCTTCATTGAAGACCATATACCAATGATCAATCCAATTGGCCTTTATATTTGGTTCAATGCACTAGTCTATATAAATGTGTGGTCAACTAGTGGATGGAACCAATCCGGTGCTAGGGTCCCGGAATAATGAAAATAATTGTTCTTTTGTAATTTTGAGGGCTTTGGTGTATTTATAACTCAATCCATCAGAGTAGTATTGCCTCTTGGATTCTCTATACGAGCTAATGTTGTACAGATATCCTTGGGATTTGGCAATTGTGTTTGTTATTGTGTCTAATGCATCGGCTAAATACTCTCTCAAATGATCCCCCCTTCTAATAGATGAGCTAAGTTGCCTCAATGACGCCAAACACGCAATAATATGTGAGTTTCAATCTTGTTCCCCCTCTGGGTTCAAGTTTGGCTTAGGTTGTGGGTTATTAAGGGGTGGTTTTTCCACATCGTCTTGTTCATTTCTGTTGTCTATTAAGATTTAAACAAAAAAATACAAGTTATTTTAGTTAATCATTTTTTGATTTCATTCAATTTTTTTTATTAAATTTGTTTAAAATAATTATAAAAACTATGAAATTATGGAAAACAATAAAGAATTGAAGAATAATTGAAATGGAAAAGAGCATTTACCTGCCATTGGATCCAATCCACCTTGAACTCTACCTCCAAAAGCTAAAACACAAATCATCTCTGCGCTATTTCGCCCATGCGGTTTTTCATTGTCCCGATCCTATGCAAATGATATTTGAGGGGGTTGTGGCCTTTGTTTGATTTATTTTTTTACTTTTCAATTTCGCATATGTGATATATCACATATGCAATGTTGTAAATGTGAAATATCACATATGCCCCATCCTTCTTCCTGCCTAAGTAACTAAATAAAATAATTAATTACAAAATATTTTTGCTAACATAATTACCAACTAGGATTACATAATTACATTGCCATGTAAGTCACTTTATGTCGGCTATAAAATATGTTTGGTAATGTGAAGCATGCAACTAGAAAGGTTATTTTTCTCATTATGTTGCTATAAACATATTGTTATTGTTCTAAGCATTTACAAACATGGTTTTGGAGCCATAGTAAAGGCCATCCAAACCAATTGAAGGATTAATTTAGCGTGGGAATACAAACAAGATATGCCTAAAATAATGTTATCCAACAAGCATGAACTTGAATAAAGATGAGAAGGAGGTTACTAAAATTTCAGCGAAAATTTATGAGAGATAGGTAACGACAAATGAACTTGACATAAATTTACAGGAGGAGATAAGAAAACTAAGTAGTCATATTGTCGATAACAAGTAGAGGATGCAATATATTTATAGAAAAGCTTTGTGGAGGCTTCAATCCTTGTTGATTCCAAGCTAGCATGAAATAATAATTATTTCCTTAAGCAACTTACTTAAATTACTAGATATTTCCATTAAGAGTGGTGTTAACAACACAAATAGAACATGGATATTTGAGTGACACTCCACAACTCGAAAGTTTTGTGAGGCTATGGGAATCCTTTTTATGTAATGGATGAAGGAATGCGCTATCCGCTTTCATTAGCATGTTTTTGAAGTAGTCGCATGTGCAAATAAATACAAGTGGTGTGATGTAAAAATTAATATTTGAAACATGAACTAGGGCCTTTCATGTTGGCCATTTATTGTAGGTTATGCTTCTTGTAATAATAGAAGATGAAGAATATTCAGGTGACACTACACAACTTAAACCTTTTGCGAGGCTATGCAACTCCTTTTTAAATGACCGATGAAGGAATACTCACTCCAATTTTGGCATTTTCATGGTGTAGTCACACGTATATCCAAATAGAGATCGTGTGATAGAAAAAGAAATAAATGAAACTTGAACTAGGATTTTCGTTTGGTTGTTTCACCTTGGTAAAAAACCTATGTGAAATACATGTAGAAACTTACAAATGTCAATAGTTTGTCAAGAAATGGGTTTCCCATTGAGGAGGAATTGGAAACAAATGCAATACATAGGCTTCTTATGTGGTTTGGTATTGAGGTGGTTTTGTAAATGTTGAATATCGCATATGCGATATATTGCATATGTGATACTTAACATTTACAAAATACATATGCGATATATCACATATGAGTTTTGTAAATGTTAAATATCGCATATGTGATGTATTGCATATATGATATTTAACATTTAGAAAATGCATATGCAATATATCGCATACGCGATACATTTTTACGAACCTTCGCCTTGTGTTTGGGCTCGGGTTATTTCGAACGTACAATCAATAATGCATATGCATTCTTGATTTGCACTTCAGAAGTGTGTTTCTGATTTCTTAAGTGGCACTAAAAAGTGGAACCAACTTCATGCGAGTGCCCTTAATCAAGTCCGCATCCGAACTAACTCGAAAAGCATGAACTAACATGTGGCTACTGCTAATCTCCAAAACACTAGACATTGTACTATGCTTCTCATCATGGAAAACCCTAACTAGACAAAAACAATTAAAACCTCTATCATCGCACGAAAATAGGGTAAACGCATACAAAAAAAAGGAATGGAGAAAAAACGTGGGTTTCAATGCAGATAAAAGATAAAATAATGCTCCCACGTATATAAACCTTCGGTGAAAAATATTTGGTGGGAAATCCCTGTCAGCAGTTGAAAACACTAAGCACTAGGAGGGTAGTTCAATTGACAACTAGAACGATGGACAACAAACAAACTATGGGTCCCATGAGACTATTAAGTCTGCCGGTGTTGGACACTCTTAATGCTAAGTGTCGGAGCTTTAAAGCTTAACATTTCCGCAGTGTCGGCGATCGAAAGTTCTAAAAGCTAAAGGTTGGCAGTTGAAAACACTAAATGTCAGGAAGATAGTTTGATTAACAGCCACAACGAAAAACTTACAAACTACTATGGATCCATGACAGCATAAAACCCGTCGGTGATCGAAATCTCTAAAGGCTAAAGGTCGCCACTTCAAACCTAAGCATTTCCGCAGTGTCGGTGATGCCAAGCACTATCATCGCGATGTTTAGACACTGGAGATCGCAACCATTAACCACTAACGCATCAGACCTTCAAACGACAATAGTATTTGCAGTGTCAGCGATATAAAAGGTATCATTGCAAGTTAATCTGAATTAAAAGGTATCAGAGCTCAAACTTCTAAGTTATCAGCGATCAAAGAGACTAACCACTACAACATCAGCGATCGAAAACACTATCCTTTAAGGTTCTTATCAATTTCCCTCTGAAATGTTTGCAGCATAAAAGACAAGCCCTCTAATCCAATCTTGAAACTCATTCCAATTGCGATAAAAACAAGGTCACCGATAGTCAAAATAAAAGGTTTGAGAAATAAAACAAAAATGAGATAAAATAAAGATCGATGAGACATAGGACTATCCATTGGGATGTTCACTGTTTTCCTTTCAAAACATTGACAGCAGAGAGGACTAATGCCCCAGCTCATTCTTCAACAGACTTCTGACAGCGATAAAAAATCATCGATAAATCAAATGTTAAGCTCTAAAAGTAAAACAAAACTCCACTGTCTTCTATGTTTCGAATCTCAAAGATCAATTTAAGTGGAAAATAACTGGACTTCCAAGACATATTTAAAGAAATCAAACAAACCTGGACTAGATAAAATCAAAAGGAGGGTCCAAAATTTTTAAAAAATTGGGAAAAAGGTTGCACCTACAACAATTGGTAACTACCTGGTGAACACAGATCTCTGACAATTTCTTCTTTGATCAACAAACTATTTTTTGCAATAAATACCAACACCTTGAATTCTTCTAGATGTCTGGATTTCCCAAATGGTAGATGTATGTACTTTAATCATTGATGATACTCCAATTTAGGGAAAATGGGAACCAACATTTGAAAGTCTAGATAACTCTTTTGAGACCAGGAATATGAGTTTCATTTTTTACCTCTGTTTCATTTCAAAATCCTAATCAAATTTTTGTTTGTAGATTCTGCCAAACCGTTTACTTGTGGGTAATAGTGTGCAGAATAATGCAACTTGATTCCTCTTTCATTAGCAAATGCAGTTAATCTAATAGAATAAAATTAAGTGGCATTATAAAAAACCAGGGAAATTGGAACCCCAAACCTGGTCATAATGTGAGCTTGTAAGAAATCCATGACTACATATTTATTTACTTTGCATAACGGAATGGCCTAGACGCATCTGGTGAAGTAGTCAATTGTCGTCAAAATATATTTGTGCTGCAAGGAAGAATTTGGATTTATCTCTCGAATAATATCAATTCCCATTGTTTGAATGGTTCTGTTATCATCACTGGTTTTAAAGGTCCTGTTGCTTTATCTTGTCTTCCACCACCTCTTTAACAAGCATCACACTTTCTAACATGAGCATGAGAATCCTTAAACATTGTAGGATAGTAATATCCAACTCTGAGAATCTTATGGGCTGTTGTATCTCTGGAAAAATGACCTCTAGCAGGCCCATCATGTAATTATGTTATGGACTTCTTTGCATCTTCTTGTTCTAAGCACCCGAGAAAAACTCCATAATAATTGTTTCTGAATAATACTCCATCAATTATCTGATATGAAACTGATTTAAGACATAATGCTCTTCATTTTTTGGAAGTCCAATGTTCCGACAAATATCCTTCTTGAAGGAAATGAACTAGGTCCCAGTACCAGAAATCTGGAGATATGAATAGAAGACATACATATAGCATATGTAACTCAAGTTCATGATCCAAGCTTTTTTCTTCATTGTTTTTACCTTCAGCCATTAGTTTACACAATCCTTTTCCTCTTACTATGGATTCTTGTTTGAACTCAAGATCATATTCTTGTATGGTAGATACCCAGTTGCCTCTTCTTTCTCATAATTCTTTTCATACAAAAAGAGATCTTACAGTTGGGTGTGGAACTATTACCTTAGTACGGTTCTTAAGTATATAGGGCCTGAATTGCTTTGCAACTTTAAAAACTACATAAGCTTGTTTATCAACTACTGGATAATTCAATTCAGCTCCCTCTAGACCAATGCTCATAAATGATATGGGGTACTCATCTCCCCTATATTCCTTCTATGTAAGCACCGCTGCCAATGAATGATCAGATGCAAAAGTGTACAGAATAAAATATTTTTCAAAATTCAGACTAAACGTGTTCTTTTCCACATTAGTCCATTTAAATTTTACACTTTGTTTAACCATTTGCTACAAAGGTTTGATAATTTGAGCAAAATTTGGTACAAACCTTTGCACAAAATCAATTGTCCCCATGAATAATTGCATACCCTTTTTGTTATGGGGTAAAGGGATCTGTTCTATGGATTTAATCCTTTCTAGATCTATGGATATCCCTTTCTTAGAAACGACATGACCCAGTATCTTTCCTTCTATGACCGCAAATACGCATTTCTTAGGATTTAGCAAAATGCCATATTCTGACAACGCTCAAAAAAAAATTTCAGATGGAATGCATGTTCCTCTCTTTTTTTTATAAATATTGTGACATCATCAAGATATACCACAACACTATATCCAATCCGATGATGGAAATATATATCCATGGCCCTATGGAAACTACCTCCCGCATTAATGACTCCAAAGAAAATTCTCCTATAAGAAAAAGTTCTCCACTTTGTTCAGAATGTGGTTTTAAGCCTATCCTCTTCATCTACTAATACTTGATTATAGCCAGAGAATCCATCTATAATGAAAACAATTCAGAAACTGAAACCATCTATAGTATTTGCACCATGGGTGGGACTGGATAGTTATCTTTATCTGACGTACGATTGAGGTTTCTGAAATCTACACAGAGCCTGATTTATCTTGACTTTTTCCTTATTGGCACCAAATTAGAAACCTGATTTGAACGTCTAACTTTGAATATGATTTTATCATCCAACAATTTTTTCACTTCTCTTTGAATTAAAGGTTCCAACTTCAAATGCATATTCCTCAAAGAATATTGGTAAGGCTTGACTCCAACTTTAATCGGGATGACATATTGTACGATCTTTGTGTCATAATTTTTAAGCTCTTCATATGTCTAGGAAAACACATCTTTGTATTGTTTGAACTGACTAATGAACTTACTTATTTCTCCCAGAGAACATCAATTTCCCAAATTTACATATCTCGGTTCAGCTTCAGTCCCTAAATTTATTAGCTCAAATTGCAAGGATGTGCTATGATTCTTGACATTTGCTGGCTTTCTGAACTTGTTATTTAAGTCAAACATTCATTCCAAGGTCCTAAATCCATTAGGAATAAAGTTCCAAAATTTTAATTCTGCTTGATGTTCTTCATCATCTATTATTGCTCCTTTAAAAGTCTCATTATTCATCAAGCATTCCAATAATTGTTGATCATCATCAAAAACCAGTAGATTTGTGATCATATCCAGAACAGAAGGCTTGAAAAGTAATTCAATAGAGTATCTATTATTAGAAGGTACTAGCATTGTAGCTGAGGTAGCTAGTAAATCAACAGCTGCATTCTTTAATCTAGGAATGGACACAATATTGAATGCATGAAAATTTATAAACAAATCCCAAAATTAATTTTGAGAGGATTTTAAATGTGGTGAATTACAATGTATCTTATTTTTAATTTGCTTAACAACAATTTCAAAGTCTCCATATACTTTCAGATTTTTCACTTTCAGTTATATTGCCTTTTTAAGTCCCTGAACTAGTGCTTCGTACTCGACTGTATTATTTTTACATTCGAATTCTAATCTACAATGAAGGAAATGTTTATTTTTTCTTGGATCAACTAGGACATAGCCAGCTCCTGATCCTTCCAATTTTTTAGATCCATCAAAATAAAGGGTCCAAAAACTATCTACTTCTACTGAACTTGAATTAAAAAATACATCTAAAACTAAATCTACTATTTTACATTCAATCTCATCAGCCCATGAAAATCAAAGGAGATCAGGCTGAGTGTCAGGTGTACCAATGGCTTCTTCAGCTTGGTAATTTTTTGGTTCCAATTAAATGAAGTAATTTCCCAACATAGAGTTTACTAGCTCATTATTTCCCTCTAACTGAGTAACATTGTATTTCATTTGAGGCTCTCTTAAGACTTTTATCTAATTGGGACTTCCCTTATGAGGCAACCATAAATGTGACCAATCTGATGTGAAGTATCCATCTAGCCTTGTTGACCAGTCTTGACTCAAAACTAGTCCATAAGTATCTGGTATGCCTACTACTACAATGTCGATGTACTCACATACCCTTTCATCTCCAGATAAGCGGATCATAACATCTTCCATTTCCCCTATTACTTTCACAGCTGTCCTTTCTAACTGAAGAACCTGCCAAGTAGATGGTTTAGGTTTTCCATTGATTTTCTTGCATACTGAAAGTGGCATAAAATTGACTGATGCTCCTGATTCTACTAAACAGTTATGCACATTATAGTTGAAAATCTCAAAAGTTGGGAGAAATTCTTGGTTTTTATATTTAGACTTACCTCCCACACTTGCTTCACCAATTTCTTCTTCAGGTTGGTTGTCAGTAGGAAGCTCTTCTTCTGGTACCTCAAGTGATTTTAAGAATTTCTCTTTCTGTTGAGGTACATTAAACATTTCAAACAATGAGATATTTTCCTTAGGTTTTTTATTGTCTTCAACAATATCATACCCCATATCATGCTCTTTGAGATTCTTCTTGATATTATCAATATTATCTTCAATAGGCTTCAGAGGCATGTTAATTTTTATCAGATCTTGACTTGAAATGGTAAATTCGGGTATTTTAATAGTGGTAGTGTTATTTTGTATCTTCTTAATGTTTTCTTGAAGTTTCTTAATCTTAGGAAGTATTGACTTGTCTTCTTTAACAAACTCTGACTTCTTGTTGTCACATTGGTTTCTGATGTTTCCTCTTGTTTCAGAGAATCTTCTTCTTCTTTATTAAACATTGAGACACAGTCCCATAAAACTAAAGTATCTTCTTCTTGTTTTTCTATAGATTGATTATCTTTTTCTTCCTCTTTACTAGTTTCTGTCAATTTGGAATCCAATAATTGATTCAATACTAGTGTCATAGAATTTATCCATTGGGGGCAATTCTTCTCAGAATGAGGCTGTTGATGAAAAGTACAAAAATTATCCATGTGTACATCAGTTAAATTTATTACTGTAGGACTGTGTGGATGAGGCTTGGGTTGATTGATGTCTTCCCTTTTCTTATAATAAGGCTTATATGATTTGTGAGCCTCTTTTTCCTTCTCTAAATATATCACTTTGTTGGATAACTTTTGCATCATCTTCAACATCCCTTCAAAATCCTGTGACCTCTCATCCTTAGTCTTAGTCAGTAATAAAGGTTTCTTGCTTCCAAAAGTCTTTTCTTTCGATTGCTCAAAATAATTTTTTATGATTTCCTTCTCAGCCTCCACCTTCTCAGCTTCTTCATAAGTTTCTACTAATGTAGGTCTCACTGATCTCTTGGGAAACGTGGCTAGATCAGGCCCAAGGGCAGAGGTATAGTATTCTATCAGAGCATTTTTAGATGGCTTATTTACTGCCATAATTTTTTTTAGGTAAGCAACAAATCTTTGAGTGAAATCATGTAATTTTTCTTTCCTTCCTTTCTTTAGAGCACATAACCCATTCATTAAGGCTACATGAGTTTTCTGAACTGCATATTTAATTCTAAACATTCTCTCAAATGTTTTCCAATATTTGATTTAATTTGTAGGAAGTGCAAAATACCATGAGGCTGATTTTCCTTTCAAGGTGTGGGGAAACAATCTACACACTACATCTTCATGCTCCCCAGCTCGTAGTCCTTCTATAGCCAAATAAAAACTCTGTAAATGATCATCTACCAAAACACCTTCACTTGGTTCAAATTTATGTAACATCTTGTCAAAAGCTTGAGGAAAATCATGCAAGGGAGGTGTCAAATTTAAAGGCGACCTAGATCTCTAAGTAGGCGATGGAGGTGGTTGGTTTGCATTTACATGAGCCATAATTCTAAGTGGAGAATGAGGTTGCAATTGAACAGGGGTCCAAAAAGGTGAACAATAAGGTGAATCTAGACCCAATTGATTCAAAGGTTGGTCAACTTCTTGTAAGGTTGTTTCTACTAGTTCTTCAAGATCTTCTACCAACACATAGTATTCTGATTGAGAGTGGTCTTTCTTCTGATACTCTCTTCTAGGTAAGACAGAAATGATAGGTAATCCTCCAATATTTTTCACATATTCCCTAGTGATTCTTCTTAAATCATCAACCACTTCGTTATCTATAGGATACAGATAGCCTTTCTCTTTATCTTCAGGAGTGGATTTGTGAAACCAACTACTTTCAAAACTTTCATTGGTGTAGTGATTTCAAGGAAGTGAGCTTCCTCGGCCAGACATCCACTAGTGGCCCTCCTTCTAGCACTAAAAACCTATTGAGGCTTGGAAAATCGCAGGTAACAAAAGTTAGGGATTCTCCCCAATAAACGTTCCCAACTAGCCCATTATTATTTTCTATGGGGAATCCATCTGGTTTACAGTCTAGCTACCATAGGTCAAGTAACAAATTAAAATATTTTACTGGTTACGGCCCAATCCACCATGTGTATTTTTAGTCTTTTGTGTTTAATTTATAATGTGCAGGTTCCTATCTAAAAATGCAAATGATAAAGATAACGAGGAGTGTCATAATGTGATGTGCAGGTTCTTACCTCTCATCTTAACTCTTTCACATCTAAATCACAAACAACAAGAAACTAATTTTAACCAACTAACCTATCCCTAGCGAGTAGAATTATTAGTTATCAATGAGTAATGTATTTATGTGCATGTATTAGGAAAAATTACAGATAGATGTTACTTATTTCAGAACACATGAACATTAATAGAAATACGAACAACAATATAGCTTATTGTTTATGACAACCTTCATTAATCACAGTGGAAATTTCATATAATAAAGTAGAGTGCATTCATAACATGAACTGAGATTCAATGAGTTAGAATGATCTCACAGTTAATGGACATAAGCTAAAAATAAAATAGTTCACATTCAACTAATCCATAGCAAAGCATTTGAAACATTCCACCAAACTTTCTCGAGCAGAAAATTGTAATTCTTTATTGTAAAAGGAAGTAGTTCTTCTTACAATATACTCTCACAAATGGTCTGGGAAAGAAGTCCCTTCTACATCTAAACTCTCCTTTATTTATATAAAAAAGCAAAACCTTTGGGATGCCCTTTGATGACTTTTGGGCTCCCCTGACCTTTCAGTTCCAAAATTTGTCTTGTAGTATGTGCTCATAATTTTTACAGTATAATACATTTTAAAACAAAAAATATTTTTAAATACTTTATGAAGAGGGACCCACTTGGTCGTTGATGAACTTTTACCATGCCTAGGCCTCTGCTGCTATGCTTTCAAAATCAGAAGGTTCAAGAAAACTGATATTTATCTCATATTTGGTAGCCTAGTTCCTAAACCCTTCTATCCTTGCTGGACTCAGACACAGCTGATCTTCTAACAGATGAATACTCACAGCTCTGTGTGCCACTACATTCTTTAAAATTCGTTCATCTAGATCCTTTAACTGTTGGATCTCCTTCAACAACTGGAGCCTTCTTCTTTTGTGTTTTAGACATATCTCCTTTGTAGCAATCACCCTGTCATAAACATAGCATGTTCTTAGACCATATATCTTTTACCAAGTGAAATAATAATAGCAAAAAACTGTATCAATCTATTTACCTCTTCCATATGCATTATGAAAATGAACTATACAGAGTATTAATGCATGAAAAGAAAAAAAGACAAGGAAAAATAAAATACTGTAGTTGTGTCTTGAAATCCTCTAAGTCAAGTATCCATAACTAAAATCACAACCCTGATAGAACATACTCTTCATCTTAATCCAAGCCACATCTGAACTAACTCGAAAAGCATGAACCACATTGTCTCTACTGCTAATCTCCAAAACACTAGATTCTGTACTGTGCTTCTCATCGTGGAAAACCCTAACTAGACCAAAACAATGAAAACCTCCGTCATCCAATGAAAATAGGGTAAATGCATACAAAAAACAAGGACTGGAGAAAAAACGCAGGTTTCAATGTAGATAAAAGATAAAGTAATGCTCCCCACATATATAAGCCTTCGGTGAAAAAGAGTCAGTGGGAAAACCCTATTGGCAGTTGAAAACACTAAGCGTCAGGAGGGTAGTTCAATTGACAGTCGCAATGACAGACAACAAAAAAAACTACGAGTTAGATGAAACTATTAAGTCTGTTAGTGTCAGAGACTCTTAACACTAAGTGTCAAATATTTAAACCTTAACATTTCCATAGTGTCGGCGATCGAAAGTTCTAAAACCTAAAGGTCAGTAGTTGAAAACACTAAACGTTAGGAAGATAGTCTGATTGATAGCCGCAACGATGGACTTACAAACTACTATGGATCCACGACAACATAAAATATGTTAGTGATTGGAATCTCTAAAGGCTAAAGATCGGCACTTCAAACCTAAGCATTTTCGCAGTGTTGGAAATTCCAAGCACTATCGTCACAATGTTTATACACCGGAGATCACAACCATTAACCACTAACGCATTGAACCTTCAAACCACAATACTCTTTGCAGTGTCAGCGATATAAAAGGTATCATTGCAACTTACTCTGAATTAAAAGGTATCGGCGCTTAGACTTCTAAGTTATCGATGATTGGAGAGGCTAACCACTAGAGCATCAACGATTGGAAACACTATCATTTAAGCTTCTTATCAATTTCCTTCCAAAACGTCGGCAACATAAAATACAAGCCCTCTGATCCAATCTCGAAACTCATTTTGATTGCAACAAAAACAAGGTCATCGATAGTCAAAATAAAAGGTTTGAGAAATAAAACAAAAAGGAGATAAAACACAGATCAACGGTAAATAGGACTGTCCATCGGGACATTCACTGTTTTCCTTCCAAAAATCATCAACATAGAGAACTAATGCCCTAGCTCATTCTTCAACGGACTTCCGACAGTGATTAAAAAATCATCGAAAAATCAAACGTTAAGCTCTAAAATTAAAACAAAAATCCACAGTCTTCTATGTTTCCGACCTCAAAGATCAATTTAAGTGGAAAAAAATTGGACTTCTAGGATAAATTTAAAGAAATCAAACAAAACTCGACTAGATATAATCGAAAGGAGGGTCCAAAATTTTTAAAAATTTGGGAAAAAGGTTGCAGCTACAACAGGTTATAATTTTAAAATGTAAACCATAGAATATTTAAAACTGAAAACAAATGCATACAATTAGATTATATAATGTAATCATTTTCCTAATTTATCCATCAGTTATTCTAGAAAATTAAATTGGCATTCTAGGATCTCATACCTATAAATTTAAGCTCCATTAATGGTTGAAACTGCACACTCAATTAACTAGTATTAACAATTCATAGGAAGATCTCACCTCTGTATTAGATGACCGAATCACTTGGGATATACCACGTTCCATGAAACCATGATCCGAAACCATTTTTGGTTTCAATCCGGATCCCCCCAAGCTAGTTCCAACATGCAAATAGCTTAGAGAACCTAAGGTGAGGCTGTCCTGGTTTTGTATATCATGTCTGGATTAGTTCTCCTTCTTCCTCTTAGGGAAATGTTCTCCAATAACTCTCTCTTGAGAAATTAGTAGGTAGAATAATGACTCGAAAAATATAGATCAAGTCCCCAAGCCTTTCCTTGGCTTGAGACTTTATAGACATACTTTTCATTCTAGGGGGAAATTAAATCAAGAATTGCTTCATTTCTTGATTCAACCCTTTTCATTTAATTTAATAATTTCAATATTTAACTTAGGAACTTTTATCTATTTCTTAATTTGACTTTTATAGGTATTATACTATTTAATTTTTATCTTAGTAATAAGAGTAATAGATGGAACTTTTCCTTCTTTATCACATTACTAATATTATTACTATATTTAATCTTTATACATACCATGTATAAAATACATAGTAATATAACATTTGTTAACATTTGTCCTAGGGCATCATGTATTGTTCTCCTTAGACTTACGACACTTTCCTTGTTAAGGTCATCAGGTAGATGGTTAGGTCTACCATGCTAGGCAACTCTGAAAATCATTACATGTTGGATTAACTCATATAATATGGTAGTTCTTCAGTACTTGATGAGAATACAGAAATTCAAAATTTCATTTAATAACTTATAAATAATTTTGATGAGATCAATATTTTTCTCGATTCATTTTCACTCAGGAATCATTAATTCTTTTTAGTAACTCCTAGCACTTACCAGAGCCCATAATCAACACTAAAATCAAGGAGTTAAAAACTTAGTGCAATTCCAGATCTCTTCGCTCAACACTAATGCTAGGATGTGCTTCTACGATACACCTAGGGATATAATGGTGAAGGATCCAATGTTCCAGAGCTTCTCACTCAACACAAACATCAATCACTCACGTGCTCCATAGCTCCTCGTTTAACATAAAACATCTCATTAATCATGTGCTTCAGGGTCCACACCCAACACAAACAAGCGTATATATATATATATATATATATCAACAATTAGCTTACACCCAATACATAAATCAAATAATCATGTTAATGTGCAACGGGGTGTCTTTGAACAAGTATATAAAACATCAAGATCACATAATAATCAATATGATTATTCCTATAAGTGTTAGGTCCAAAGTTTGTGATATTACATCTCTCCCCACCTATAACATCACCATCCCTGGTGTTCTAAGGACTCAAAATGGCATCATGAAACAAGGCAGGGTAAGCCTTTGTCATGGTTGCTTAATTCTCCCAAGTAGTCCCATAAGCTTCGAAGTGCATCCATTTCATTTTCAAATGTACTATGGTGCACTTCCTAAGATTCACCTCTCTCTTGTCCAAAATATGAATAGGTCCAGGGGAAAAATAACCTTCACGTTCCACCTACAAGAAGGACTAATCAACTACATGTTTAGTATCATAAACATATTTCTTTAATAATGATGCATGGAAAACATTATGGACTCTTATGTGTGTAGGTAATGCTATTTTATATTCCATTGGTCTTCTATTTGCCAGTATTTTATAAGGTCCACAAAACCTAGGTTCTAACTTACCACACCTTCCCAAGTTCAATGAGATTAATTTTTCTTTTACTTTCAAGTAGACATACTCTCCTATTTGATAATATTTATCTTTCCTTTTCTAATCTATGTAAATTTTCTAGCATTCTTGTACTTCTTTAAGGTTCACTTGAACCTTGGTATCCAACTGTTCCAAGTCCATTAATAAATCAGGCCCTAACATGAGCCGATCCACCGGGATATCCCGAGCAACTGCTGTTCTACACTTCCACCCATAGAGTACCTCAAAGGGACTCATCTTGGTGGAAGCCTGGTAACCATTGTTATATGCAAACTCTGTAACATGCAGCTAGTCTTCCCATTTAGTGGGACTGTTCATGACATACATTGTAAGAATGTCCTCAACAATCTAGTTTACTCTTTATGTCTGCCCGTCTATCTGCAGGTGATAAGAAATGCTAAAGTTCAACTACGTTTCTAATCTATAAAATAAATATATCCAAAAGTTTCCTGTAAACTTATCATATCTATCCAAGATGATTTCCTTGGGTATCTTTTGCAATCTAAATATCTCCTTTAAGATGATGTTGGCAATGTTCACTGCCTTGTAGGTTGATTTCATAGTAATGAAGTTTGTTTATTTTGACAACTTGTCAATTAATACAAAAATAGAATCATTTTTATTTTTACTTTTTGGTATACCAATGATAAAATCCATACTAATGACCTTCCACTTCCATTTTGGAATGGGTAACGACTACGGAAATCCTAAAAGGTGCTGATGCTCAGCTTTGACCATATGATATTCTTAATAGTTTGCAATAAACATTGCAATTCCAGCCTTTAACATAGGCCAGAAAAAGTGTTTCTTGATGATGGATATCATCGTTTGATATCTTGAGTGCCCAATGAAATTCAATGAGGATGTTGGACCGAATGTCCCCTCCTTCTGGAAGGTACAATCTCTCCTTGGACCATAGGAGTCCTAATCTGTCTAGCATGTATTCTTATTGTTGTTGAAACAACCTGTCCTATTGGACTTTCTTAAGGATTTTTACATAGAAATGGTCAACTCTATTCTCCATTCTAATCCTCTAATTCAAATCTCCATTGGCTTGACATAAAGTCACCTCATATATCATATGAGTTCATTGACATAAAGCATCATCAATCATGTTCTCTTTTCCCTTAATATGCTTTAGCTCGAAATGGTATTTACAAAGGAAATCCAACCATCTATTTTTCCTTGCATTCAAATTAGGTTGTTTGAATAAATACTTCAGACTCATATTGTCTATCTTTAGAAGGAATTTCCTTCCCATGAGGTAGTGGATGATGGCTACTAAATTAAGATTGTGCGTAGGGTAGTTTTTCTTATACTCTTTTAACTTTCATGATTCATAATAGATCACGTGATTGTTCTGTAAAAGGAATACTCCAAGTCCTTCTTTGTTTACATCTATGCAAACAACTAAATCCCCATCGGGATATGCAATTCATCGTATCGATGTGGTTATCAAAAGCTGCGTAAGCTTTTGAAAACTTTCTTCACAGTTGGTAGTCCATAGGATCTTATTTACTTTCTTTTGAAAAGTAGTAATGGGACAATCTATTCTATAGAAGTTATGAATGAACTTATGATGATATCTAGCTAATACAAAAAAGGACCTAATGTCAATGACACTAGTAGGGGTAGGCTAGTATTCTATGCCTCTAATCTTTTTTGGTTCCACAACTATCGTTGTCTAGAAGATAATGTGACCCAAGTATTGTATCTGTTGTTTGGAAGAATCACATTTACTAAACTTAGTGTAAAGTTGGTGTTCTCATAACACTCATATAAATATGTGAAGGTGTTCTTCGTGTTCCTCTTTACTCTTAGATTAAACTACGATATCATTTATAAATAACAAAACAAACCTATGCAGATGCTTACTAAATATATTGTTCATTATGCATGTGAAGTTTGTGGGTGCATTGGTCAACCTAAACTGCATCACTACAAACTTGTAGTGCACGTACCTTGTACGAAAAGTAGTTTTGTGAATATGCTTGTCACGAATCTGTACCTAATCGTACCTAGATCATAGGTCAATATTCGAAAAGATTTTGGCTCCTCCTACCTAATCGAACAAGTCATCGATCCTAGGGAGTGCATATATGTTCTTGATAGTGATTTTGTTTAACTGACATTAATCAATGCACATATGCATTGTACAATCCTTTTTCTTAATGAACAGTATCGGTGCTCCCCAAGGGGACATACTAGGTCATATATATTCTTGCTTAATCAATTTCTGCAACTACAGTTTGAGTTCCACCAACTCTGGTGCACTCATATGGTAAGGGTATTTGGAAGCCAAAACTGATCCTAGTGTTAGTTCAATGGAAAATTCTACATCTCATTTTAGAGGTAATTCTGGGATTTCCTCGGGAAACACATCCTTGAATTTTAAAAGAATAGGAAACTTGTAACACAACCATTGGTTCACATGTAAAATTCTGAAAAATGGGGTAAAAGAGTTTCCATGTCGCTTTCAGTTCAAATCGAGATAAGAATTCTTTGAACTTGGAATCAAAAACCCTTTCCATTGCTTGATAAAAGGTCATTTCCGTTATAAGTAACAACTCCATTAAGGCGTGTGTTAAGGTGACATTGACAATCAAAATTTTACTTTTGGAATTTCTACATTACTTAATTATGATTCATTCTATTGTTTCATGTCAGATACTAAACATTTTTGTGTTACTACTTATTAGTTCCATAAAGTCATGGCTATTCCTTAGTGCATTCAAACCTTGTTCGCATACATCGATAAATAAGCTTATTAATTAAGTAGTAATTGATATCATATTCAAATAGACATCATTATATGCATCAAACAAAGAAAAATATAAAATAAAACACAATATCAAATAAAACCTAGATGACATACATAAAGTGTATAGATAAGAGACAAGGCGCCAAATATATGTGGTTCACCCTATCCAAGGGATACATCCACCAAAAATTGCTAATCATTTTACTACTTTATTTTTCAAGAATATTACAAGTCCACAGCACATTCGTTGCGCTTTTATTCACATTTCCTTCATCTCTCTTTCATAGATATCACAAATCAGCCTTATAATAGGGCCTTTCTTTTAATCATGGACAAGGGATGCTCAATGTTTATATTTAATAAAGAAATTAACTAAGTGGCCCTTGAAAGAATAGAGCTCAATCATGCTCTCCAAAATAGGTAGAATGGAACTCAAAACATTTTGCTTAAAGTGTGCTAACATCCAACTAATTTATGCGTTCTAGAACCATAGCTCATGTATGTATTTAGATGATTTGTTTAAGATAAATGAGATTGGCTTCTTCTTTTAATATATTACTCCATTAACTCTCTTAGTAATATTATATAAAAAAAGGTCAACCTCTCAAATCAGTGGTCACCACCAATGCATGCAAGGATCTCTACTTAAGTCAAAACACATAATAACTAAGGCTCGATTCTTCCTTAAGGACACACATGAATGGTTAAATATGTTATGCATAGATTGAGGCAGTGATAAATGGGTTATCCCTTACATAGAAGTCACAAGAGTACATGCGTTTTTCTCCATCGAGGGTAAAGCATGCCAGGTTTACCATTTTCAAGGATTTTGGTCCTCTCAAAACTGATATAAATTTTACCGAGAACTACCAAGAAATCAGTGGAAAAGAGAGACAGTGATGTTAAATGCATCACATTTTATACTCTAAGAGGAGAACTATGTTTATTCTTGAGCTTCAGTCAACCAATCTATTATGGTATAAACCGTATCGACACCCACTATCCTTAAAGGATTTAGATTTATATAGGACATGCACATGGTTCATTTTTCATAAAAGAATATATAGTCTCCGATCTAATATTGAAGCCCATGAATCTGATTTCCAACCAAAATATGTAGTAGAATTAGATCTACAATCACAACCATGGTAATATTTTCCAGATCAAAAGAACTGCAACCCGTGCAATCGAGCTCATAGTTGCACTTTTTATTATGGGTAAAGGAAACTTTGAACTAACTCACCATCTAGGGAATCGAACTCACAACATACCAAGACATCGCACTCCATAATGCTTATCCATGAGGATTAAGCCTTACTTAGGTTTTCTTGGGGTTATGCTAGCATATTTCCCTCTAGCAAAATCCATAGAGCTGAGCGAAATACAATTTGTCCTTAATACCTAGTGCAAATCCTTAATGAAAATTAGAATATCAATTTTCCTTACAACATGCATCTATGAAGCTATGGAGGTATCATTACTTCTTTTGCACTTTACTTAAATGAAACCACAGGCCTGAAACAAATGAGGGTTAACGCAGAGTTGTTTTTCTATAGGTCCCTCAAACATAAAGCACCAGGGTTTCAGAAGATATCCTAGCCAATATATAGAGATAGATCATCATTCATCCATTTAATTTATTTTTATAAACATGAATGCATTCTTAACAAGATATGCACCCCAAAAAAAGCATATATTCGTTTACCTTTCTGCGTGGCCAAAGAGAGGTCGATCCAATGCAGCAAACCAGATTTGTACCCTTTTGTGCAAGTAGAGGGGGTCGCGTCTCACATAGAGGAAAGGTTTTTCCAACACAAATATTGAATTCCCAAGATCCAACCTAATAACATACCATGTGCTCCTCAAAAGAAATTGTTCCAATCGATGCGAATTGTGGGTGGTTGAGGTTATGGTCGCACTTGTCAAGATGAGAATCACACTAAAAGAACCAATAATTTAACCCATGAAAATTTTTCATCCATGGATAGATCCCACACAAGGAATGCATGAAAGGAGATCCATCCTTCGCTAAAGTTCTTTGTTTACGCTTGAGCACATTCTCCTCAACCATTAAAAGAAAAGAAGAACCCTAATCTATAATTGTTAAGGAACTAGAATACTCAAGCATCACCCAAAATTTCTCCAGGTATACAATTCTCGAACAAGATGAAGAGCTGGTGATATTTCCTATCACTGAGCATTCCCTCTTTTTCCCCTTCCAAATAATTTCACAACCTTTTAACTAGGCAAAGGAGAAACTTATTTTTTTCTACAGTGTGCTAGGTTTTCCCACAACTAAGGTGGTAAATATGCCAATATTTTTGTTGAGGAAGGTTCCCCTTAAATTTCTCCATTATGTAACCATCTGGAGGCATGCCTCCAGCTAAAATTATTGTTTTAGACTCAGGAAAAAATATTATTTTCATAGGTAATTAATAGTTCTATGTAATGGATTATTCTTTACTTTGTAACCACCCTTTTATCTAATTTGTACATAGGATTATCTCCTATGTTTTAGGATTATTTTCTGATTTCTATGAGCATTAGAGATATTTAAGGAAAATAG
>LPNX010917735.1:93250-117194 GCA_001517045.1 Pseudotsuga menziesii | reverse complement strand
GCATGCTAAACATGATATTTTCCTTTTCCATATTTTAAGTGGCCACAACCTATGGTCCTTTTAACCATTACATCCTTAGGTTGGTTTCCCCTTATTTATGTTTTTTTTTTTAACTTAAACTCCTTTACTCTTTTATGTCATGTAAAATAATTGACTGCGACTCCCTTTCTCCAAGCTTAATCATAATAGGATTAAGTGAGTAGGATATGGTAACTTAGTTGAGATAATTTTCGACGAAGTGGGAATCCCTTATAGGGTATATATTATCCCTATCAATCCCATAATCCAACCATACATAAGACTACGGTATCAATTATGGCTCTTTTAATTGTTCGCTTTTAGCCCTTTTGGGTTTATTTGGCCCCTCGTTAAGTTGTGACACTTTTTTAGGTATCCTAAGTTTTCACTTAGGTAATTCACTTATATGAGCTGCAAAAAAAAAAATCCGGTGGGGCCTTGGCCTTCATCTCCTCACCCAAAAAGAAGTATAATAAACATTCATAATTACAAAATATATAGGGTATGCAATAGGGATGTCACAAAACTATTCTATGTGATGTTCCCTTTAAGCCTCTATGACTCGGATATTTACTACAAACATATTGCATTCTTTCCTAGTGCATTTCATTGCTTGTAAAGAAGATATTTTCCTTACAAAAACATTCTTCGGAATGCCATGAATATTCACTTGATTCCCTTGGCTATCTATACACAAGATTGACTTGTGTAAGCAATTAAGCATGACATGGTGTTATTCCAACAAGTCCATGCCTATAAGCATATCATACAATCCTAATGGTAGGATGTTCAGGTTTACTTTTGTTGGGAAACCATTCAGGATTACCTCACAATATCTAATTATTTATGAAACCTTCCTTTTCGTATATGTTTCTAACTGAACTAGCCAAGGTTTATCATGTTTTACTTTTCTTAGTTTGGATACATAAAAAATTTTAGGAGAAACATAGCTCGGGAAAGAACCGAGGTCAATAAGTATTGAAATATAAGTGTTCAAGGTCTTACCTTCTGTCTCAACCATGGTAGCCTGATGGTTTTCTTGTCAACCATACAAAGACGCATAAATCTATGGGTTTCCAGTTATGTCCTCTATGGTTGGTTCTTCTTGTAAGTTGTGCAATACCCCACCGGTCTTGTTCTTACAATCTCGTGCATAATGAAGCCTGTTTCACTTCCAACATTTGATTTGTATCGGGGTGGAATTAGCTCCCCTAGCTACAAGGGGCTTGTTAGCATTTCGATATGGTACATATGGTTTCATACCTAATTTTCTGAAGTTCTTATTCACTAGAAAATTGTTGTTTTGTTTCTTGTACGGGGGTGGGTTAAACCCTGGTTTGTGTTTATTAGAGAAGTTCTTAGACATGTCTCTGGTTTTGTTGATGTTATCTTTCCTTAGCTGTCCATGCTCATAGCAGAGCCTAGCTTTGTGCAATGTGGTGTCCAAGGTTTTAGGCATGTTGAACTCAATGCTTTCCCAAAATTTGGGAGGAAGAAATCCTAAAAACTACTGGATATTCACCTTTTCATCCTTGATGTATGGTACATAATGTAACAGATCTAGAAATCTATTAATAAAGGCATCCATAGTCATGGATCTTATACGTAGCTCGGGAAACTCTTTCCCTTTTCTATCAAATAACCTTTCAAACATATATTTTTCTTGAAATATTTTGCGGAAGTTACTCCAGCGTATCTCCCTTATCTCATATTTCTTTGTGTGTTTCAAATATCTCCACCATCTCGCTACTTTTCCATTTAAGTTGTAGATGGCAAGCCAAGCCTTCATCTCTCGAGTATTTATGAACTCAAAAATACTTGCTCATACCCAAAAACCATTCTTCCTCTTTCTCCCCCATGTTTACTTCACCTGCATAGGTTAGGGCTCTTATTTTTCTGAACTCCCCCTATAGGTTATCACTGTTAACCCAAAAATCCCCCACTCAGCTCTCAATGTCCTACACCACCCAAGGACACCATCTCACAACACTCAGTTCACTCCATCATACCTTCCATGACATTCCATTTTACCCCCGCACCTCCAAAAGAGCCCAAGGATGAGGAAAAGGGCTAAAAACCCAAAAAAAGATCCCAAAATAGACCCCTAGGAGTTAAAGCACTCAAAAAGGGGCTAAAACCCTGAAAGGGGCTAAAGTTAGGGCGGAAGGAGCTAAATGCCCAAAAAAGGGGCTAAATCCTTAACCAAGAGCTTAAAACCCTAAAACCCCTTGGAAAAACTATATAAGGAGGGTGGGGGGTCACTCTCAAAACACTCCTCACTTGCCTATTGTTATGCTTCCCGTGGATGCTTTGAGACCGCTTGCTCTCAAACCACCCACTCTCCCTCTCCTCCATCTCCATTTCCCCAAGCCATTGCTACACAACCAAGAGAGAGGTGCTCCCATGAGCTAGGGCATGGTGGCCCATTTCCACCTAAGTGAGGTATAATCTAATTTCTGTTTATGTTTATCTTCTTATCTTGTTTTCTAACTGATATTTTCATTTGCAAGTTTTTCATTAACAATTGTTTGCAAGTTTTCTCCATGGTAGCTTAGGTTATTTTGCAAGTTTTGGAGGTAGAACCCTAACCTACTGTGTGTAGAGGGGTTCAACAATTCTTCATCTCCTCTTATTTTTTGTCATTTGATTTTATATGTAGTTTACAACAGCTGCCATTTACTTGTTACTGCTTAGATTAGTTTAGTATCAATTTGCAGCTCTGTTTCAATCATTTTTACTTTCATTTTTTTACTATTTTCTAAGGGTAGGAACTTACCCTTGTGCCCTATAGGCACAAAGGAGCCATTATTACCCCTGTAGTGAGGATAAATTCTCACTACTGCTTTGGCGACTCCACTGGGGAGATCCCATAGGATCCCTGGGCCATAAATTTGAAATTTTCAAGTTTTCAGTTTTTACCCTAGTTTTCAGAAATGTTAGTTAAGATCTATTTAAATCCACTTTATTTCTTGTTTATATCAATTCCAAAGCCTCTGCTAGGCCGAAACGAGTCAGACTGACCCACGTACCAGTTACTATCGGTCAGATATGACCCTGCAACACCAAAACGCCCCTTTCTGGAGCAGGTCTCTCTTATCGGAGGAAAAGGTGAGGCAAGGCGCACTTAATTGGCAGAAAGGCATGCCCAGGGTGCACTTAATGATTAGATAGGCATGACATCAGCCTAAGATCTCAAGTTGTAGTTGTTTTGGCATTTTGTGCGACCCCCTCGCTCATTTTTGGAAAAATCTCGCGGCCCCCTCGTGGGATTTAGTTAGAAATGCACGACTTGTCACACAGAAGTTGTTTTTTAGTTTAATTAGCAACAATTTTTAGTTTTAGAGGACTGTCAGTGTGGCCCAGCTACCTCTTTCCTCTATTACAGGTCTCTTTTAATTCTAGTTTTCATTTTTTGCAAGTAAATCAATGAACAAATGTGTATATGCTAAACCAATCACTAAGGCTTAATAATATCAATTAGTCTAACTAAAAGCAACATAAAATAAACTACTTTTCTGCCCCATTCCTCCTCTACCCAGTCATCACCCTTTGGGGTATTCTAGTATACGACGAAGGGAAAAGCTCGTATAGATCTAGGCACTCCATGGTATCTTTCCCAAACCACTAAAACTAGGTGATCTGGAAGGTACAGGGGGTAGAGAAGGAGGGCTTCTCATGGCGCTAAGCATCCTCCCTTCTTTACGAACCTATCACTTGGGAGGTGACCTGAGGGTATACAGATGGGCTTAGTCCCATTGTGTTGAGAGCCCAGCACGTTCTCTTGGTTGAGGAAGAATACCACTGAGAGGTAGACACTTAGTTGGGCAAATAATTCAGGGTTAAGAACCGTATTTTCTTACAAATTTCTATTTATTTTTGCATACAAAACCATATTGAACTCTACCATGAATTCACAAACCATATTGCAAACCAACACACCATACCAACTAATTAACCCAACTCAGTTCATGATGCTGAGTAAGCCTTAAAATTTACCAAATTTACACTAAGTTCAATCAACTCTGTAGTCTTTGAGGACATAAGTCCCTGATTGCTTTAACTGTGGGAAGTACTTGGGATTTGCCCAGAAAATCATCGTGAGGAGTACCACAGGAACCCCAAAGTAGCTAGCCGTTGAGAGGAATTGCCAAGCGAAACGGGCAATGACCCCTTCCAATTGAGTAGAGTTACCCATGAGGAACAAGCCAAGTGATGTCTTCTGGCAATCTTGGTGGCTGAGAGACCACCTTCAATGAGTAGGAAGCCATTGAAACTAGGTTCTAAATTTCATCCCCACCAGTTTCATACACACAAGCAAACAAAATTGATCCTCCACGATCTTCCTCACACCTAAGAGGTGAAACACCACCATTTCGAACACTCAATCGGCACCGTCGTAGCCATTCTTAGCGATCCCCCACACCATCAGAGGGCCACACAGCCTCTTATTATTATTCAGACCCATATTAGTCTAAACCAGAACTTCACACCACACCATCTAGCCCCATGGATACTGCAAACCCGGATCCATTTTTTGGCCTAAACTTAGCAAGTGGACCCATGTCCACATCACAACTTGTCACCCACAATATGGCAAGTGGTCCAAGCACAGTTGTACAGACTATCGTTAGCCAATTCCCACCACCAATAGTGACCAGTCAAGATGGCCCAGTAGTAACACATGGTGGCAGTGGCCCCTCCACACACATTGTCCCCCCTGCCACATAGGGGGGCAGTGCACCGACCACCCACATTGCCCCTAATGAACATGCATGGGGGCAATGACCCCGCTACCCACACCATCCCACCCACAACACTTGGGGGCATTGGCCCATCTGTCATGGTGCCATATAGATGCATTATGCACCTGTAAACCCCACCCTCACTCCTGCCCCATCCCACATCAACTTGGGGTCAAATCTGCCCTTCATGGCTCATTCAAACTTGCCTGACTTTGCTATATTAATGAATGATCCCATCCGCCACCAAGATTTCTTGCCACCCATGCCAACGAAGCTGCCATCAGACATCCCAAAGTTTGAAGGAAAATCCGGGGAATGTCCCCAAAATCATATAATGACATTCCATCGATGGTGCTCATCCAATAGTAGCATAGAAGACTCCATCAGGCTGAGGCTATTCCAACACACCCTTACAGGTGTTGCAGCAAAATGGTACATTGAGCTGCCACAAGCCAGGTACCCCAAATTCAACTCCCTAGCCTTCATGTTCCGACAATATTTCCAACTCCATGTCAGATATGACAAGGGGGTGGAGCTATTTCTATCCTGTCGCCCAAACATCGCCACCCACATCACTAACCATATCCATAAGTGGTAGAAGCCTCGCAGCCTATGTAATATCCAACTTGATGACCGGATCTTCTAGATTGGTTCCTCAATACTTTTCTCCCGCCCATCGCAAAGGACGTCGCATCTGAACGTCCCCAATCTAAAAAAGAGGCCATATTGAATGCCCAACAATTTGATCGCATTTATGCCCAGCCAAGATACTTGTACATAGTCATTCCAGACACTCCCCATCCAAGTACCTCTTACCGCGATGCACCAGGGGCATCCCACGCAGTGGATGGCATCATAGGGTCAGTCTCCCAATAACAACAGCCTTGACTGACACCACCTACTGTAGCACCACAACCAAGCACCACGACTAATGTTGCTTATCAAAACCAAGCTCCGGACTATGCTAGAATGATGTCTTAGTCTGGTGCAATCACCTCTTATGCACAACCTGGACCACTGCAGTAGGCCCAGGCCATGGCTTGGCCAACACAATAGTATGTGGGGAAAATTCCCACATTATTGGCATCACCACCCCCAAAAATATACTATGCACCACCAGTGCAACACGTTCAATCCCCCGCCCCAGCGCCACCTACTCCACTAGCTTCATTGGGACAAGTGTTGGGACAACAAAACCATCCCAACCAGCCTACCCCCAACAATCAACAAGGGAAATCCAGGAAAAATCAGCCCCATAACCAAGGCAATAACCAATTGCAAGGAGGCGATCAACAACCAAACCCTCCCAATAATGTCGTGGCTAACCGGCCAGTCCAAAACCAACCAAGGCAGAATGCACCAAGACGCAACGCATTGTTACACACAAATCAACCTTGTACACTCTATCATGTCTATAGGAATTACATGTTTGGGTGTCCCCTCATGGCTCATGCTAAGCAGGCCATTCAAAATGAAGCCCAACAGGCCACCAATGTCCCCACCCAAGCCCAACCCAACCAGGCACCACAAGGAACTCCTGCCATGGTGCTTCAAAACCCACTACAAGTCCAAGGATTGGTGGCAACCACTCCCCTTCCCCAGGCCAATCCCAATTCTCTGGGGGCACCGCCCATGGCCAAAACAGGTGTTCACCACCTGATGACCATGACCACTAAAGAGGTCAACTTACAAACTAGATGAAATCAGTATGGTACCACCACCGAACCTGTCGACTCATCAGTAGCATCCACATCTAAGACAAACAACATACATCTTCAGTTACCCCCGTTCCAATGCCCCCCCATATGCAGAATTGCCAATAACACCATAGCTAGAGCTGCAGTTAGCTATAGCATTGTGGACGATTTGGCCCAAATGCCAACCATTGTGTCTGCTCTTGAGGTACTTAAAACATTCCCAATGCAGCGAAAAGCCTTACTTGCCGCTCTAGGGGTATTAGATCCCTCTAATTCCAAGCTAATCACATTTGACATAGATAATGGAGAGCCCCACATGCCCTCCACTATCACCTTCCAAATCCTGGTATCTATCCAGAAATTGGTTGTGCACGGATGCATAGTGGATGAGGGGGCATCCACATGCATCATGTCTACCTTGGTTTGGCAGAAGCTGGGATCACCAATTCTACAACCATCCATGACTCTACAGGATTGTGATGGACACCCCACTAAAGCCCAAGGAATCCTCCCCCATGTCTCCAACAAATTGGCTAGGAAGACAGTCATGATCGACATCGAAGCCGTCAACACTCAACTATATTACAACCTCCTCCTTGGGAGGAGTTACATGTACGCCATGTGAGCCATCGTTTCAACTGTCTTCCACCTCATGATGTTCCCCCACAAAGGGAATATTGTGACAGTTGACTAGCTCACCTACCATGATCCTCAAGGGTTAACTACGCCTACCAACGTTATCCATACAATCACCACCACCGAGCCGCAAGGGGTGACTGCACATGCTAACATCATCCCTGCAACCAACACTATGGTTGAAAACACACCAGCTTCCCAACAGTTGAATGTGGGCCCTAGGTTGCTTATCGATCCCACCATGATGGCTCCTTTCCCATTGGTGTCACCACCATCGACACAAAAGAAAACTGCGGACTTGTGCATGGTCTCATCAAGCACCACTGCACCCAAACATCAACCGTAGCTGCAGCCCCAACCACAATCACAACATCATCCGTAACCGCAACACCAACAGTAGCCACAACATCACCCACATCAGTAGCATTATGTGTAGCTGCAACCACAACCTCACCCCTACAAACAAATCATAATTTTTAAGCTCTTCATATGTCCATGAAAACACATCTTTGTACTATTTGAATAGACTAACAAACTTAGTTCTTTCTCTTGGAGAATAGCACTTTCCCAAATTTACATATCTGGGTTCAACTTCAGTCCCCAAATTTATTAGCTCAAATTCCAAGGACAAGCTATGAGTCTTGACATTCATTGGATTTCTAAACTTGTTGTTTAAGTCAAACATTTATTCCAAGGTCCAGACTCCCTTAGGAATAAAGTTCCCAAATTTTAGTTCTACTTGATGTTCTTCATCATCTATTATTGCTCCTTTAAAAGTCTCATTATTCATCAAGCATTCCAAAATTTGTTGATCATCTTCAAAAACCCGTATATTTTTTATCATATCCAGAATAGAAGGCCTGAAAAGTAATTCAATAGAGAATCTATTATTAGAAGGTACTAGCCTTGTTGCTGAGGTAGCTAGTAAATTAGTTGTTGCATTCTTTAATCTAGGAATGGACACAATATTGAATGCATGAAAATTTATAAGCAAATCCCAAACTTCATTTTGATAGGATTTTAAATGTGGTTAAGTATAATGTATCTTATTTCTGATTTGCTTAACAACAATTTTAGAGTCTCCATATACCTTCAGATTTTTCACTTTCAGTTTTATTGCCTTTTTAAGTCCCTAAACTAGTGCTCCATACTTGGCTGTATTATTTTTACATTCGAATTCTAATCTACAAGAAAGAAAATGTTTATTTTTTCTTGGATCAATCAGGACACAGTGAGCTCCTGATCCTTCCAATGTTTTAGATCCATCAAAATAAAGGGTCCAAAAACTATCTACTTCTACGGAACTTGAATTAAAAACTACATCTGAAACTAAATCTACTATTTTATATTCAATCTCATCAGCCCATGAAAATCTAAGGATATTGGGCTGGGTGTTAGGTGTACTGCTAGCTTCTTTAGCTTGGTAATTTCCTGGTTTCTAATTCAATGAAGTAATTTCCCAACACATAGTTTACTAGCTCATACTTTCCCTCTAACTGAGTAACATTGTATTTCATTTGAGGCTCTCTTAAGGCTTTTATCTATTTGGGACTTCCCTTATGAGGCAACCATAAATGTGACCAATCCTATGTGAAGTATCGATCTAGCCTTGTTGACTAGTCTTGACTCAAAACCAGTCCATAATCATCTAGTATGTCTGCTAGTACAATGTCAATGTACTGACATACCCTTTCATCTATAGATAAGTGAATCAGAACATCTTCCATTTCCCCTATTACTTTCACAATTGTCCGTCTAACTAAAGAACATGCCAAGTAGATGGTTTAGGGTGTCCACTAATTTTATTCCAGACTGAAAGTGGCATAACGTTGACTGATGCTCCTGAGTCTGCTAAATAGTTGTGCACATTATAGTTGAAAATCTCAAAATTTGGGATAAATATAAATTTGGGGTTTTATATTTAGACTTACCTTCCACACTTGCTTCACCAATTTCTTCTTCAGGTTGGTTATAAGTAGGAAGCTCTTCTTCTGGTACCTCAAGTGCTTTTAACGATTTCTCTTTCTGCTGAGTTACATTAGACATTTCAAACAATGAGATATTTGCCTTGGCTTTTTTAATGTCTTGAACAATATCATACCCAATCTCATTCTCTTTGATATTCTTCTTGACATTCTCAATCTTATTTTCAATAGGCTTCAGAGGCATGTTAATTTTCTTCAGATCTTGACTTGAAATGATAAATTCATGTATTTTAACAGTGGTAGTGTTCTTTTGTATCTTCTTCATATTTTGTTGAAGTTTCTTAATCTTAGGAAGTATTGACTTGTCTTCTTTTAACAAACTCTAACTTCTTGTTGTCACATTGGTTTCTGATTTTTCCTCTTGTTTCAGAGAATCTTCTTCTATATCAAACATTGAGACACAGTTCCATAAAATAAAGTATCTTCTTCTTATTTTTCTATAGATTGATTATCTTTTTCTTTCGCTTTACCTGTTTCTGTCAGTTTGGAATCCAATAATTGATTCATTACTAGTGTCGCAGAATTTATCCATTGGGGGCATTTCTTCTCAAAATGAGGTTGTTGATGAAAAGTACAAAAATTATCCATGCCTACATCAGTTAAACTCATTGCTGCGGGACTGTCTGGAGGATGTTTAGGTTGACTGTTGTCTTTAATTTTCTTATAATAAGGCTTATATGATTTGTGAGCCTCTTTTTCCTTCTCTAAATCCATTACTCTGTTGGATAAATTTTGCATCATCTTCAACATCCCTTCAAAATCCTATGACAACTCATCCTTAGGCTTAGTCAGTAATAAAGTTTTCTTGCTTCCAAAAGCCTTTTCATCCGACTGCTAAGGATAATTTTCTATTCTTTCCATCTCAACTTCTTCATAAGTTTCTGCTAATGTAGGTCTCACTGATCTCTTGGAAAACATGGCTAAATCAGGCCCAAGGGCTAAGGTATAGTATTCTATCAGAGCATTTTCAGATGGCTTATTTACTGCCGTAAATTTTTTTAGGTAAGCAACAAATCTTTGAGTGAAATCATGTACTTTTTATTTTCTTCCTTTCTTTAGAGGATATAAACCCTTCATTAAGGATGCATGAGTTTTCAAAACTGAATATTTACTTCTAAACTGAAAAATACCATGAGGTTGATTTTCCTTTTAGAGTGTGGGGAAACAATATACACACTAAATATTCATTCTCCCCACCTCGTAATCCTTCTATATCCAAATAAAAACTTTGTAAATGATCATCTAGCAAAACTCCTTCACTTCATTCAAACTTAGGTAACATATTGTCAAAAGCTTGAGGCAAATCATACAAGGGAGGTGTCAAGTTTAAAGGTGACCTATCTCTCCAAGCAGGCAGTGGAGGTGGTTGGTTTGCATTTACACTATCCAAGATTCTGAGTGGAGAATGAGGTTGTGATTGAACAGGGGTACGAAAAGGTGAACAGTAAAGTGAATCTAGATCCAATTGATTCAAAGGTTGGTCAATTTCTTGTTAGGCTGTTTCTACTAGTTATTTAAGATCTTCTACCAACACTGAGTATTCTAATTGAGGGCGATATTTCTTCTAATACTCTCTTCTAGGTAAGATAGAAATGATAGGTATTCCTCCAATATTTTTAACATATTCCCTAGTGATTCTTCTTAAATAATCAACCACTTCATTATCTACAGGATACAGATACCCTTTCTCTTTATCTTTAGGAGTGGATTTATGAAACAAACTACTTTCAAAACTATCACTGGTGGAGTGATTTCGAGGAAGTGAGCTTCCTCGGCCAACCATGCACTGGTGGCCCTCCTTCTAGTGCCAAAAAACTATTGAGGCCTAGAAAATCGCAGGTAACAATTGTTAGGGATTCTCCCTAATAAACGTTCCCAACTAGGCCCCTATTGTTTGGTATGGGGAATTTTTCCAGTTTGTGGTCCGGCTACCGTAGGTCAAGTAACAAGTTAAAATGTTTTACCAATTAAGGCCCAGTCCACCATGTATAGTTTTAGTTTTTTGTGTTTAAGTTATGATATGCAAGTGCCTATATAAAAATGCAAATGATAAAGATAACGAGGAGTGTAACTATGTGATGCACAGGTTCTTACCTCTTGTCTTAACTCTCTCGCATCTAAATCACAAACAACAAGAAACTAATTTTAACTAACTAACCTATCCCTAGGGCACATAATTATTAGTTAACAATGAGTAATGTATTTATGTGCATGTATTAGGAAAAATTATAGATAGTTGTTACTTATTTCAGAACACATGAACATTAATAGAAATATGAACAACAAGATAGCTTATTGTTTATGACAACCTTCATTACTCTTAGTGGAAATTTCACAGAAAGAACTTGATTACATTCATAACATGAACAGAGATTCAATGATTTAGAAAAATCTCATAGTTAATGGACATAAGCTGAAAATGAAATAGTTCACATTCAACTCATCCACAAAAAAGCATTTGAAACATTCCACCAAACTTTCTCGAGCAGAAGCTTGTAATTCTTTATTGTAAAAGGAAGTAGTTCTTCTTACAATATACTCTCAAAAATGGTCTGGGAAAGAAGTCCCTTCTACATCTAAACTCTCCTTTATTTATACAAAAAAGAAAAACCTTTGGGCTTTCCTTTGATGACTTTGGGTTCCTAAGACCTTTCAGTTCCAAAATTTGTCTTGTAGTATGTGCTCATAATTTTTACAATATAATACATTTTAAAACAAAAAAAAAATGAAAATACGTTATGAAGAAGGGCCCGCTTGGTCGTTGATGAACTTTTTCCATGCTTGGGCCTCCGCTGCTATGTTTTTAAAATCACAAGGTTTAAGAAAACTGACATTTATCTCATATTTGGCAGTCTGTTTCCTGAACCCTTCTATCCTTGTTGGACTCAAATGCAGCTGATCTTCTAACAGATGAATACTCACAGCTACATGTACCACTGCATTCTTTAAAATTCATTCATCTAGATCTTTTAATTGCTGGATCTCCTTCAACAACTAGAGCCTTCTTCTTTTGTCTCTTAGATATATCTCCTTTGCAGCAATCATCCTATCATAAACATAGCATGTTCTTAGACCATTTAGCTTTTACCAAGTGAAACAATAATAACAAAAAACTGTATCAATCTATTTACCTCTTCCATATGCTTTCTGAAAATGAACTATACACAGTATTAATGCATGAAAAGAAAAAATGACAAGGCAAAAGAAAATCCTATGGTCATGTCTTGAGATCCCTTAAGTCCATTGTCCATAACTAAAATCACAAACCTTATAGAACAGACTCTTCATCTTAAGGGATGATGTACAATCATGGACTCCTTTAAAGACACTTTAGATGCCACATAATACTGGAATAAATGGAAAACTATGACTTTAGGTGACAATTAGGGGTACTTCCCTAACTTATTTGAAGATGAAGTAAAAAGAGAAAAGATAGGAAATTGAATCATCCTTCATAATATATATCATTTATGCAGATAAAATGTGTGTAAATGATTATAAAATTAGTTTCCATGAAATTGGGTTTTAAAATTTCCAGCACATCTTAACATATATGTTTGTGTGGGTGCAGCAATATATGAGGTAAATGATGTCATTTTGGGATAAAATATTGTAGACATATAAAGGACATATGGTCCTAGTGAAACACTATTTATTCATAATTTTTCATGAATTATTATTTATTTATTTATTTATTGAAGTCACAAAAGCTTGAAATTAAAATGTTATGTGCAGGTGCAACACTTTAGGGGAAAAAATTAATCAAATCCTTGATTTCTAAATATAAGATCATAGAGCTTGATCTCGTCTAGTGCACCATATAGTTTTATTGGGAAATGGTGATGTAAATCAAAATTTATATAACAAACAATCAATGTATGTATTTTTTAAAACTGACATGTGTCATTTAAAAAAATAATTATAAATAAATAAAACATAGTTTTGAAGGAAAAAAATACATATTTAGAATCATAATATCATACTCTACAATATCCTAGATTTTCATGAAAAAATATTGTGTATGTCATACCAAAACATGCCATCTAAACTGAGCATATTGATATAGTTCTAAAACACAAGAAATAGCCCTAGTTTATTTTTCCTACCCAATAGGTTCGGTAGTCCAGAGCTACTTCCAAACATAATGCTAAACCTTATTCTCGCTAATTATTTTAATTTTAAAATAATGCATGTGTTATAACACATATGTGTTATAGCTTATTCATATCGCATATGCGATATAACACATATGCATTTTGTCCTAGCGCATCATTGTTCATCACCCTCATCTTCATCATCATCAAGAACCAAATCCTCATCATCATCACCACCCTCATCCTCATCCTCATCATCATCATCATCATCATCATCATCATCATCAACCTCATCATCATCATCATCATCATCATCATCACCCAAATCCTCCTCCTCCTCCTCCTCATCATCATCATTATCCTTATCCTCATTAGCATCATCATCATCATGACCCTCATCCTCATCAGCTTCATCATGGTCATCATCATCACCCTCATCCTCATCATCTTCATCATGGTCATCATCATCACCCTCATCCTCATCATCATCATCATAGTCATCATCCTCCTCATCATCACCATCATTGTTCACCATCATCACTCTCATCCTCCTCCTCCTCATCATCATCACCCTCATCATCATTATCATAATCATGCTCATCATCATCCTCATCCTCATCCTCATCCTCCTCCTCCTCATCATCATCCTCATTTTTATCATTATCATCATAGTATCCTCCTCCTCCTCATCACCATCATTGTTCATCATCATCTTCATCATTACCCTAATCCTCATCATCATCATCATCACCCTCATCCTCATCATCATCATCATCAACACCCTCATCCTCATTAGCATCATCATGGTCTTCATCATCATCATCATCATCATCATCAACATCATCATCACCCTCATCCTCATCCTCATCATCATCATCATCAACATCCTCATCCTCGTCATCATCATCATCATCACCCTCATCCTCATCAGCTTCATCGTCACCCTCATCCTCCTCATCATCATCACTCTCATCCTCCTCCTCCTCATCATCATCATCCTCATCCTCATCAACATCATCACGATCATCATCATCATCATCATCATCCTCATCATCCCCCTCATCCTCATCAGCATCATCATTGTCATCATCATCATCATCATCATCATCATCATCATCACCCTCATCCTCATCCTCCTCCTCCCCCTCCTCCTCCCCATCCTCCTCCTCCTCATCATAATCATCACCCTCATCCTCATGAGCTTCATCATGGTCATCATCATCATCATCATCATCATCATCACTATCATCATCCTCATCCTGATCCTCATCATCCTCATCATCATCAACCTCATCATCATCATCACCCTCATGCTCCTCGTCATTATCGTCACCCTCGTCCTCATCATCATCATCATGGTCATCATGATCATCATCACCTTAATCCTCATCATCATCACCCTTGTCCTCGTCATCATCACCATCATTGTTCATCATCATCTTCATCATCACCCTCATCCTCATCCTCATCATCACCCTCATCATCACCATCATCACCCTCATCCTCATCCTCATCATCACCCTCATCCTCATCAGCTTCATCATGATCATCATGATCATCGTCAACCTCATCATCATCATCACCCTCATCCTCCTCCTCCTCCTCATCACCCTCATCCTCATCCTCATCAGCATCATCATCATCATGACCCTCATCCTCATCCTCATCAGCATCATCATCATCATGACCCTCATCCTCATCAGCTTCATCATGGCCATCATCATCATCATCATCATCACCATCATCACTGTCATCCTCATCATCATCATCATCATCCTCATCATCACCATCATTGTTAATCATCATCACTCTCATCCTCCTCCTCCTCATCATCACCCTCATCTTCGTCATCATCATCATGGTCATCATCCTCACCCTCATCGTCATTGTCCATCACCCTCATCGTCACCATCATCATCATCTTCCTCGACACCCTCATCCTCATCATCATCACCATCCTCATCATCATCATCATAAGCCCGATCCTCATCATCATCATCATCATCACCCTCATCCTCATCATCATCATCATCATCATCATCATCATCACCCTCATCCTCATAATCATCATCATAGTCATCATCCTCCTCTTCATCACCATCATTGTTCATCTTCATCTTCATCGTCATCATCATCATCATCATCATCACCATCCTCATCCTCATCATCATCGTCATCATCATCACCCTCATCCTCATCATCATCATCATAGTCCTCATCCTCCTCATCATCACCATCATTGTTCATCATCATCTTCATCGTCACCCTCATCCTCATCATCATCATCACCCTCATCCTCATCATCATCATCATCACCCTCATCCTCGTCATCATTATCATGGTCATCATCATCATCATCATCCTCACCATCCCCCTCCTCCTCCTCCTCCTCCTCCTCCTCCTCCTCATTCGCATCCTCATCATCACTGTTCATCACCCTCATCCTCACCATCATCGACACCCTCATCCTCATCATCATCACCATCATTGTTCATCATCATCTTCATAAGCATAGATAAATGTAAATTGCATATATTCAGTGAGCACTAAATCGCATATGCAATATATCTCATATGCACTAAATCACATATGCGATATATCGCATATACGTTTTGGAGAACATGTAAAAATCCTGCCCTTTCATTGAAAAGATGGAAATCAATAGTGCATATGTGATATATTGGAGGTGTGTTATATCGAATATGCGATATGTGTTTTATACAAAATATTGGGTGGCGTCCTGTGGACTAGGTTTATTGTATCGAAAGACATAATTCGTCTGAATCTGTGCACAGAGAACTGTTCAACATGCAATTTTTTATCATTACTTACATAATTCCATAGTTTTGTATAGGTTTGGGTGGATTTCAATGGGGAATGTATGTAATAGAGGACAAAAGTCGGGAAGGAAGGTGCTTACACCGATAGAAGCATAAAATAAAAAACCAAAAAAGAGGGAAGATTCAAGAAATCGTCGGCATTCATTACATGAGTAAATAGTTCCCATTCCCCCTCAACAGATACTTGACATAAATGTTGAGGAATATAATGCAACATTAAAGGAAGTTGGTTATACGGAAGTTGATATTATTGATCCATTAGTAAAGGGACAATCTTGTGAAGAGTTCAATAATTATGTTACTCCTGATGCAAATGTGACTCAGCAACAACCATGTTCGGTGGTTCAATCTCCTAATCGAAGTTGTGAGCCTGTAGTGGATGTAAACGTCACTCCAACATTTCAAACGGTAACAAATTTTGCATCAAAACGAAAGAGAACTCCTAAATGAATACAAGTGGACGAGAGCGGATTGACTTACATCGAAGGTAAGGTGGCTAAATGCACTATCCTTCGTCATTCTTCCCAAAGAATGAAACAATATTTTGATAACAAATCCGAAACCGGTAAATGCCAATTGTTTTTTGCTTTGCTTAAATCTAGAAATGTGGAAACTATTAGAAGAAATTAAGGCATAACAACAATGAAGAATATAGAATCAAGTAATCACATTGTTAAATCTCTTGCTACTGCATTCACACCGATTGGTAAAAAAACTCGTTCACAAGACTGTAATGTGGCTCACCGTGTATTGGCTGAATCAATTGTATGTAGATCCACAAGACAACGTCGTTTACTTAAATTCACATCACAAATCATGCCTTTACATCCAAAGACACTTAAAAAATATTCAGTAAGAAGAGACAACCTTGATGTAGAGGGACAAATGGAAACATTATGGGCATTTAGCGGTAGGTTGCCCCACAAAGACATGAAGTTAGTCGAAGCAATGAAGGGCCTAGTGCAAACATTTTGGAAAGATAACACTAGGCCTTATTCTAGCATGAAGGATGTGTTAAAACATTATAGGGATTCTAGAAACACTGAATCTCATGTTAAACATTATTTTGACGTGACACAAACTCAATTGTTCAAGATGTTTAAAGTTTTCCATGTAGAGCTAAGGCCCGAGAAAAAATCTTTTGAAAAATGCAAGCCTTGGTATGTTAGAATAAATACCATCCAGAACACTTGTTGTTGTAGATACCACATAGAGTTTGACCTATATTACCATACATTTGCACATATACGTCATTTTTTGAATCCTAACCATGTGCAGGAATGCTCAAGTACAGTACCACCAATGTCATCTAGAGATTTCATCCATAGCATAATGTGACCGAGGCAAGATGGGAAGACAAATTACTTAAAACAATGTGTAGATGGTTCTTGCAACAATTGTGGTGGGCTATCATTATGGTCTAATTGCATCCATGAAAGTGAAGATCAAGCATTCGGGAATGCAATTGTCGAGAAGCAGAACTATCAGTATGAGACATATCAGCTAAATGATGGGAAAGAAAGTAGGAAGATTAAATTGGTGATTTCACAGGTAAATTGTTGAATATTGACAAATTAATATTCATGTACACATTTTTTCATGTAGTTTATTGACATATTAATATTCATGTACCAGGTGCGAGTATGTGATTTTATTCCATAGTTTCATGGAAATATCCAACAGTACATTCAACATGTTGATATGGCACGGTGGCAAGATGAGCAATTCAGAATATGCCAGTACACCTTCCCTCTCGGAACAATACTATCAGTGGTTGAATTTGCAAAAAATTACACCCTACAACCACAAAATGAAATTCAAATTCAATACTATCACTAAGAGCAGGTGAGCATAATGGTGCATATCACGTATCGACATGGGGAAGATAGCAATGAAGAGAAACACGTGATACTGAAAGAAAGTCACTTCTACATAAGTGACGACTGGACCCATGACATCCATTACGTGCAACATTTCTTTAAATTGTTCTATGATCACATGATAGCTATGGATATACCATTTTATTGTCCTTTCATTTGGTCAGATGGTTGTGTTGGACAGTTCAAGAATGCACGTGTATTTGAATGGTTGTGTTTGTTGCACATAAAATACAAGGTGCCACATGTATGGAACTACTTTGAAACTGGTCATGGAAAAGGAGAGCACGATGGTGCTGGTGCATGCATTAAAACTGCCCTTCAAAGGGAAGAGATGAATTTTATAGGTGCTCGCCTTTGAGACCCTGAATATATAGTCCAATGGTGTGCATCTGTGATGGGAGAACAAGCAACAAGGAAACACTTAGTGCGAAGAATATTCTGGGAGGTGACAAATGTGGACCGATCAAAAACACATCAGGTGAACACAATGCATGGAACTCGATAGCTTCATTCAATTAGAAGCTCAAATAACTAGGCCCTACAAATTTGGACAAGATTGAAGGCTTGCTTTTGCAGTTCCTATAGCAATTGGTGAATGGGATGATTGTAAGGATCCGAATATTGTTGATACATGGGATCGAGTGAGACTTGGCACCAATTTCAACAGGGTTAATGAAATAGACCATTTGGAAGATGATCAGACACATATTTCTATAGAATATGATCACATATTGGATCTCATATAGGTAGGTACATGAATAGTACCTAAATAAGAAAATGGATTTATGTATTGTTTACTCAACCTATGTAGACCTTAATTTATGTAGAAATTAGAAATGCAAGACCTTATTTACAAAATGTATTTTTAACTTGATCAATTTCCTTTCACAGGTTAGATATATACAGTGGTTGCCCCAAAAAATAATGAATGGGGTTCTGACTATTGGTTGGCACGTTGCTTAGAGGGGAAACAAACAATTCTAGAACCTATTACAGATTATGAAAATATTGAATTCCCAACCGTCTCGATGGTTATAAAAGGGGAGTACTTGACACTTGTAGCACAATAGAAAAGGAAGGGTGGGTATGTATATTAGGATTATAGACTAGGAGCTATTGTATACCACTTCACCAACCTAGTAGTTGGTATAAACATCAAGTTGCGTACACTTGGTCACAAAAATAGGTCACATGTACGATACTTGCTACCTCATATAGAGCATGAAATATTGATGGAAACCATCGGCACCAGAGATTATCCGGATGTCCTACTTGTATGAGTGCATTGTTAGGTGTGTTATTTAACCTTTAAAGTGAATTTTGAAGAGCAATTTCAATTATTTAGCCTTACTTTATTCCCAATGTAATAAACCTGTGATTGATAGATACCATTCATAGACATAATATTATTTAGATGATACTAGACACTATAAACATGATAGTACAACCTCAGATGAGTTATCTATAAATCATGTTTGCAGATTTTCATTGGGTTCACTTCTATTTCTTATGATGTTACTAATGTCTAGCTTTTTGTGTGCCTAGGATACAAACACCATCTACGACACATTGGAGGTGCCAAGAATGGTGTCTTTAGACACCACCAAATAGAGTTCAGAAAATAACAAGCTCTCAAGTTGTTGAAGTTTACATTTCTTGATGTTTCTATCATGATATAAATTTAATTACATTGCCATGTACAAATTCGAAACCAACTAGGCTTACATGATCACCAATACTTGTTCACATAATTTGTTAGATAATTAAATAGAAATAAATTGTGAAACAATAGAAAATTTTGATATGAAACTAAATATAATATGAAAATAATGAGTTTTACTTACAAAGCGAAGTAATCCATCGTCTCAGAAGTCTAAATCAGGGCCATAGTATATGCCTCCACACAATGTGCAAGGGTGTAGATTAACACGACGCTCTGAACGCTCTGCATCTCCTATGTGATCTGTATATGGGACCGCCTTAGAAGTGTCAGCCCCTTGGTCTACATTGCCTTCAACATCAGTCCCATGCTAAAGCAATGTATCTTCCAAGTCAAATAATGCCTCATGTGTATTCTCAATCATAGGACCTCCAGGAGGATATATCCGAGAGGGTTTTGGTGTGCATGAAGGGCAAGGCACACAATTAGGATCCATCTTGGAACCTTCCCTACCTTAGGTCATCACATGTCCAACACCCTGGAAGCCTAAGAGATCGAAGTAATTAACATGATTCCCTAGGATGAATTCTACATACAAATTCCTAAGGAAATAAAATGGGATGTACCTATTCCCATGAGGGTCTTCATTGAAGACCATATACCAATGATCCATCCAATTGGCCTTTATATTTGGTTCAATGTACTAGTCTATATAAATGTGTGGTCAACTAGTGGATGGAACCAATCCGGTGCTAGGGTCCCGGAATAATGAAAATAATTGGTCTTTTGTAATTTTGAGGGCTTTGATGTATTTATAACTCAATCCATGAGAGTAGTATTGCCTCTTGGATTCTCTATACGAGCTAATGTTGTACAGATATCCTTGGGATTTGGCAATTGTGTTTGTTATTGTGTCTAATGCATCGGCTAAATACTCTCTCAAATGATCCCCCCTTCTAATAGATGAGCTAAGGTGCCTCAATGACGCCAAACACGCAATAATCTGTGAGTTTCAATCTTGTTCCCCCTCTGGGTTCAAGTTTGGGTTAGGTTGTGGGTTATTAAGGGGTGGTTTTTCCACATCGTCTTGTTCATTTCTGTTGTCTATTAAGATTTAAACAAAAAAATACAAGTTATTTTAGTTAATCATTTTTTGATTTCATTCAATTTTTTTTATTAAATTTGTTTAAAATAATTATAAAAACTATGAAATTATGGAAAACAATAAAGAATTGAAGAATAATTGAAATGGAAAAGAGCATTTACCTGCCATTGGATCCAATCCACCTCGAACTCTACCTCCAAAAGCTAAAACACAAATCATCTCTGCGCTATTTCGCCCATGCGGTTTTTCATTGTCCTGATCCTATGCAAATGATATTTGAGGGGGTTGTGGCCTTTGTTTTATTTATTTTTTTACTTTTCAATTTCGCATATGTGATATATCACATATGCGATATATCACATATGCGATGTTGTAAATGTGAAATATCACATATGCCCCATCCTTCCTCCTGCCTAAGTAACTAAATAAAATAATTAATTACAAAATATTTTTGCTAACATAATTACCAACTAGGATTACATAATTACATTGCCATGTAAGTCACTTTATGTCGGCTATAAAATATGTTTGGTAATGTGATGCGTGCAACTAGAAAGGTTATTTTTCTCATTATGTTGCTGTAAACATATTGTTATTGTTCTAAGCATTTACAAACATGGTTTTGGAGCCATAGTAAAGGCCATCCAAACCAATTGAAGGATTAATTTAGCGTGGGAATACAAACAAGATATGCCTAAAATAATGTTATCCAACAAGCATGAACTTGAATAAAGATGAGAAGGAGGCTACTAAAATTTCAGCGAAAATTTATGAGAGATAGGTAATGACAAATGAACTTGACATAAATTTACAGGAGGAGATAAGAAAACTAAGTAGTCATATTGTCGATAACAAGTAGAGGATGCAATATATTTATAGAAAAGCTTTGTGGAGGCTTCAATCCTTGTTGATTCCAAGCTAGCATGAAATAATAATTATTTCCTTAAGCAACTTACTTAAATTACTAGATATTTCCATTAAGAGTGGTGTTAACAACACAAATAGAACATGGATATTTGAGTGACACTCCACAACTCGAAAGTTTTGTGAGGCTATGGGAATCCTTTTTATGTAATGGATGAAGGAATGCGCTATCCGCTTTCATTAGCATGTTGTTGAAGTAGTCGCATGTGCAAAGAAATACAAGTGGTGTGATGTAAAAATTAATATTTGAAACATGAACTAGGGCCTTTCATGTTGGCCATTTATTGTAGGTTATGCTTCTTGTAATAATAGAAGATGAAGAATATTCAGGTGACACTACACAACTTAAACCTTTTGCGAGGCTATGCAACTCCTTTTTAAATGACCGATGAAGGAATACTCACTCCAATTTTGGCATTTTCATGGTGTAGTCACACGTATATCCAAATAGAGATCGTGTGATAGAAAAAGAAATAAATGAAACTTGAACTAGGATTTTCGTTTGGTTGTTTCACCTTGGTAAAAAACCTATGTGAAATACATGTAGAAACTTACAAATGTCAATAGTTTGTCAAGAAATGGGTTTCCCATTGAGGAGGAATTGGAAACAAATGCAATACATAGGCTTCTTATGTGGTTTGGTATTGAGGTGGTTTTGTAAATGTTGAATATCGCATATGCGATATATTGCATATGTGATACTTAACATTTACAAAATACATATGCGATATATCACATATGAGTTTTGTAAATGTTAAATATCGCATATGTGATGTATTGCATATATGATATTTAACATTTAGAAAATGCATATGCAATATATCGCATACGCGATACATTTTTACGAACCTTCGCCTTGTGTTTGGGCTCGGGTTATTTCGAACGTACAATTAATAATGCATATGCATTCTTGATTTGCACTTCAGAAGTGTGTTTCTGATTTCTTAAGTGGCACTAAAAAGTGGAACCAACTTCATGCGAGTGCCCTTAATCAAGGCCGCATCCGAACTAACTCGAAAAGCATGAACTAACATGTGGCTACTGCTAATCTCCAAAACACTAGACATTGTACTATGCTTCTCATCATGGAAAACCCTAACTAGACAAAAACAATTAAAACCTCTATCATCGCACGAAAATGGGGTAAACGGATACAAAAAAAAGGAATGGAGAAAAAACGTGGGTTTCAATGCAGATAAAAGATAAAATAATGCTCCCACGTATATAAACCTTCGGTGAAAAAGATTTGGTGGGAAATCCCTATCAGCAGTTGAAAACACTAAGCACTAGGAGGGTAGTTCAATTGACAACTGGAACGATGGACAACAAACAAACTATGGGTCCCATGAGACTATTAAGTCTGCCGGCGTTGGACACTCTTAATGCTAAGTGTCGGAGCTTTAAAGCTTAACATTTCCGCAGTGTCGGTGATCGAAAGTTCTAAAAGCTAAAGGTTGGCAGTTGAAAACACTAAATGTCAGGAAGATAGTTTGATTAACAACCACAACAAAAAACTTACAAACTACTATGGATCCATGACAGCATAAAACCCGTCGGTGATCGAAATCTCTAAAGGCTAAAGGTCGGCACTTCAAACCTAAGCATTTCCGCAGTGTCGGTGATGCCAAGCACTATCATCGCAATGTTTAGACACTGGAGATCGCAACCATTAACCACTAACTCATCAGACCTTCAAACGACAATAGTATTTGCAGTGTCAGCGATATAAAAGGTATCATTGCAAGTTAATCTGAATTAAAAGGTATCAGAGCTCAAACTTCTAAGTTATCAGCGATCAAAGAGACTAACCACTACAACATCAGCGATTGAAAACACTATCCTTTAAGGTTCTTATCAATTTCCCTCTGAAATGTTTGCAGCATAAAAGACAAGCCCTCTAATCCAATCTTGAAACTCGTTCCAATTGCGATAAAAACAAGGTCACCGATAGTCAAAATAAAAGGTTTGAGAAATAAAACAAAAATGAGATAAAATAAAGATCGATGAGACATAGGACTATCCATTGGGACGTTCACTGTTTTCCTTTCAAAACATTGACAGCAGAGAGGACTAATGCCCCAGCTCATTCTTCAACAGACTTCTGACAGCGATAAAAAATCATCGATAAATCAAATGTTAAGCTCTAAAAGTAAAACAAAACTCCACTGTCTTCTATGTTTCGAATCTCAAAGATCAATTTAAGTGGAAAAGAACTGGACTTCCAAGACATATTTAAAGAAATCAAACAAACCTGGGCTAGATAAAATCTAAAGGAGGGTCCAAAATTTTAAAAAAATTGGGAAAAAGGTTGCACCTACAACAATTGGTAACTACCTGGTGAACACAGATCTCTGACACTTTCT
>LPNX010917735.1:60209-84450 GCA_001517045.1 Pseudotsuga menziesii | reverse complement strand
ATGACCGAATCACTTGGGATATACCACGTTCCATGAAACCATGATCCGAAACCATTTTTGGTTTCAATCCGGATCCCCCCAAGCTAGTTCCAACATGCAAATAGCTTAGACCACCTAAGGTGAGGTTGTCCTGGTTTTGTATATCATGTCTGGATTAGTTCTCCTTCTTCCTCTTAGGGAAATGTTCTCCAATAACTCTCTCTTGAGAAATTAGTAGGTAGAATAATGACTCAAAAAATATAGATCAAGTCCCCAAGCCTTTCCTTGGCTTGAGACTTTATAGACATACTTTTCATTCTAGGGGGAAATTAAATCAAGAATTGCTTCATTTCTTGATTCAACCCTTTTCATTTAATTTAATAATTTCAATATTTAACTTAGGAACTTTTATCTATTTCTTAATTTGACTTTTATAGGTATTATACTATTTAATTTTTATCTTAGTAATAAGAGTAATAGATGGAACTTTTCCTTCTTTATCACATTACTAATATTATTACTATATTTAATCTTTATACATACCATGTATAAAATACATAGTAATATAACATTTGTTAACATTTGTCCTAGGGCATCACGTATTGTTCTCCTTAGACTTACGACACTTTCCTTGTTAAGGTCATCAGGTAGATGGTTAGGTCTTCCATGCTAGGCAACTCTGAAAATCATTACATGTTGGATTAACTCATATAATATGGTAGTTCTTCAGTACTTGATGAGAATACATAAATTCAAAATTTCATTTAATAACTTATAAATAATTTTGATGAGATCAATATTTTTCTCGATTCATTTTCACTCAGGAATCATTAATTCTTTTTAGTAAATCCTAGCACTTACCAGAGCCCATAATCAACACTAAAATCAAGGAGTTAAAAACTTAGTGCAATTCCAGATCTCTTCGCTCAACACTAATGCTAGGATGTGCTTCTACGATACACCTATGGATATAATGGTGAAGGATCCAATGTTCCAGAGCTTCTCACTCAACACAAACATCAATCACTCACGTGCTCCATAGCTCCTCGTTTAACATAAAACATCTCATTAATCATGTGCTTCAGGGTCCACACCCAACACAAACAAGCGTATATATATATATATATCAACAATTAGCTTACGCCCAATATATAAATCAAATAATCATGTTAATGTGCAACGGGGTGTCTTTGAACCAGTATATAAAACATCAAGATCACATCATAATCAATAGGCTTATGCCTATAAGTGTTAGGTCCAAAGTTTGGGATATTACATCTCTCCCCACCTATAACATCACCATCCCTGGTGTTCTAAGGACTCAAAATGGCATCATGAAACAAGGCAGGGTAAGCCTTTGTCATGGTTGCTTAATTCTCCCAAGTAGTCCCATAGGCTTCGAAGTGCATCCATTTCATTTTCAAATGTACTATGGTGCACTTCCTAAGATTCACCTCTCTCTTGTCCAAAATATGAATAGGTTCAGGGGAAAAATCCCCTTCACGTTCCACCTGCAAGAAGGACTAATCAACTACATGTTTAGTATCATAAACATATTTCTTTAATAATGATGCATGGAAAACATTATGGACTCTTATGTGTGTAGGTAATGCTATTTTATATTCCATTGGTCTTCTATTTGCCAGTATTTTATAAGGTCCACAAAACCTAGGTTCTAACTTACCACACCTTCCCAAGTTCAATGAGATTAATTTTTCTTTTACTTTCAAGTAGACATACTCTCCTATTTGATAATATTTATCTTTCCTTTTCTAATCTATGTAAATTTTCTAGCATTCTTGTACTTCTTTAAGGTTCACTCGAACCTTGGTAACCAACTGTTCCAAGTCCATTAATAAATCAGGCCCTAACATGAGCCGATCCACCGGGATATCCCGAGCAACTGTTGTTCTACACTTCCACCCATAGAGTACCTCAAAGGGACTCATCTTGGTGGAAGCTTGGTAACCATTGTTATATGCAAACTCTGTAAGATGCAGCTAGTCTTCCCATTTAGTGGGACTGTTCATGACATACATTGTAAGAATGTCCTCAACAATCTGGTTTACTCTTTATGTCTGCCCGTCTATCTGCAGGTGATAAGAAATGCTAAAGTTCAACTACGTTTCTAATCTATAAAATAAATATATCCAAAAGTTTCCTGTAAACTTATCATATCTATCCAAGATGATTTCCTTGGGTATCTTTTGCAATCTAAATATCTCCTTTAAGATGATGTTGGCAATGTTCACTGCCTTGTAGGTTGATTTCATAGTATTGAAGTTTGTTTATTTTGACAACTTGTCAATTAATACAAAAATAGAATCATTTTTATTTTTACTTTTTGGTAGACCAATGATAAAATCCATACTAATGACCTTCCACTTCCATTTCGGAATGGGTAACGACTACGGAAATCCTAAAAGGTGCTGATGCTCAGCTTTGACCAGATGATATTCTTAATAGTTTGCAATAAACATTGCAATTCCAGCCTTTAACATAGGCCAGAAAAAGTGTTTCTTGATGATGGATATCATCGTTTGATATCTTGAGTGCCCAATGAAATTCAATGAGGATGTTGGACCGAATGTCCCCTCCTTCTGGAAGGTACAATCTCTCCTTGGACCATAGGAGTCCTAATCTGTCTAGCATGTATTCTTATTGTTGTTGAAACAACCTATCCTATTGGACTTTCTTAAGGATTTTTACATAGAAATGGTCAACTCTATTCTCCATTCTAATCCTCTAATGCAAATCTCCATTGGATTGACATAAAGTCACCTCATATATCATATGAGTTCATTGACACAAAGCATCATCAATCATGTTCTCTTTTCCCTTAATATGCTTTAGCTCGAAATGGTATTTACAAAGGAAATCCAACCATCTATTTTTCCTTGCATTCAAATCAGGTTGTTTGAATAAATACTTCAGACTCATATTGTCTATCTTTAGAAGGAATTTCCTTCCCATGAGGTAGTGGATGATGGCTACTAAATTAAGATTGTGCTTAGGGTAGTTTTTCTTATACTCTTTTAACTTTCATGATTCATAATAGATCACGTGATTGTTCTGTAAAAGGAATACTCCAAGTCCTTCTTTGTTTACATCTATGCAAATAACTAAATCCCCATCGGGATATGCAATTCATCGTATCGGTGTGGTGATCAAAAGCTGCGTAAGCTTTTGAAAACTTTCTTCACAGTTGGTAGTCCATAGGATCTTATTTACTTTCTTTTGAAAAGTAGTAATGGGACAATCTATTCTCTAGAAGTTATGAATGAACTTATGATGATATCTAGCTAATACAAAAAAGGACCTAATGTCAATGACACTAGTAGGGGTAGGCTAGTATTCTATGGCTCTAATCTTTTTTGGTTCCACAACTATCGTTGTCTAGGAGATAATGTGACCCAAGTATTGTATCTGTTGTTTGGAAGAATCACATTTACTAAACTTAGTGTAAAGTTGGTGTTCTCATAACACTCATATAAATATGTGAAGGTGTTCTTCGTGTTCCTCTTTACTCTTAGATTAAACTACGATGTCATTTATAAATAACAAAACAAACCTATGCAGATCCTTACTAAATATATTTTTCATTATGCACGTGAAGTTTGTGGGTGCATTGGTCAACCTAAACTGCATCACTACAAACTTGTAGTGCACGTACCTTGTACGAAAAGTAGTTTTGTGAATATGCTTGTCACGAATCTGTACCTAATCGTACCTAGATCATAGGTCAATATTCGAAAATATTTTGGCTCCTCCTACCTAATCGAACAAGTCATCGATCCTAGGGAGTGCATATGTGTTCTTGATAGTGATTTTGTTTAACTGACATTAATCAATGCACATATGCATTGTACCATCCTTTTTCTTAATGAACAGTATCCGTGCTCCCCAAGGGGACATACTAGGTCATATATATTCTTGCTTAATCAATTTCTGCAACTACAGTTTGAGTTCCACCAACTCTGGTGCACTCATATGGTAAGGGTATTTGGAAGCCAAAACTGATCCTAGTGTCAGTTCAATGGAAAATTCTAGATCTCATTTTAGAGGTAATTCTGGGATTTCCTCGGGAAACACATCCTTGAATTTTAAAAGAATAGGAAACTTGTAATACAACCATTGGTTCACATGTAAAATTCTGAAAAATGGGGTAAAAAAGTTTCCATGTCGCTTTCAGTTCAAATCGAGATAAGAATTCTTTGAACTTGGAATCAAAAACCCTTTCCATTGCTTGATAAAAGGTCATTTCCGTTATAAGTAACAACTCCATTAAGGCGTGTGTTAAGGTGACACTGACAATCAAAATTTTACTTTTGGAATTGCTACATTACTTAATTATGATTCGTTCTATTGTTTCATGTCAGATACTAAACGTTTTTGTGTTACTACTTATTAGTTCCATAAAGTCATGGCTATTCCTTAGTGCATTCAAACCTTGTTCGCATACATCGATAAATAAGCTTATTAATTAAGTAGTAATTGATATCATATTCAAATAGACATCATTATATGCATCAAACAAAGAAAAATATAAAATAAAACACAATATCAAATAAAACCTAGATGACATACATCAAGTGTATAGATAAGAGACAAGGCGCCAAATATATGTGGTTCACCCTATCCAAGGGATACATCCACCAAAAATTGCTAATAATTTTACTACTTTATTCTTCAAGAAGATTACAAGTCCACAGCATATTCGTTGCGCTTTTATTCACCTTTCCTTCATCTCTCTTTCATAGATATCACAAATCAGCCTTATAATAGGGCCTTTCTTTTAATCATGGACAAGGGATGCTCAATGTTTATATTTAATAAAGAAATTAACTACGTGGCCCTTGAAAGAATAGAGCTCAATCATGCTCTCCAAAATAGGTAGAATGGAACTCAAAACATTTTGCTTAAAGTGTGCTAACATCCAACTAATTTATGCGTTCTAGAACCATAGCTCATGTATGTATTTAGATGATTTGTTTAAGATAAATGAGATTAGCTTCTTCTTTTAATATATTACTCCCTTAACTCTCTTAGTAATATTATATAAAAAAAGGTCAACCTCTCAAATCAGTGGTCACCACCAATGCATGCAGGGATCTCTACTTAAGTCAAAACACATAATAACTAAGGCTCGATTCTTCCTTAAGGCCACACATGAACGGTTAAAGATGTTATGCATAGATTGAGGCAGTGATAAATGGGTTATCCCTTACATAGAAGTCACAAGAGTACATGCTTTTTTCTCCATCGAGGGTAAAGCATGCCAGGTTTACCATTTTCAAGGATTTTGGTCCTCTCAAAACTGATATAAATTTTACCGAGAACTACCAAGAAATCAGTGGAAAAGAGAGACAGTGATGTTAAATGCATCACATTTTATACTCTAAGAGGAGAACTATGTTTATTCTTGAGCTTCAGTCAACCAATCTATTATGGTATAAACCGTATCGACACCCACTATCCTTAAAGGATTTAGATTTATATAGGACAGGCACAGGGTTCATTTTTCATAAAAGAATATATAGTCTCCGATCTAATATTGAAGCCCATGAATCTGATTTCCAACCAAAAGATGTAGTAGAATTAGATCTACAATCACAACCATGGTAATATTTTCCAGATCAAAAGAACTGCAACCCGTGCAATCGAGCTCATAGTTGCACTTTTTATTATGGGTAAAGGAAACTTTGAACTAACTCACCATATAGGGAATCGAACTCACAACATACCAAGACATCGCACTCCATAATGCTTATCCATGAGGATTAAGCCTTACTTAGGTTTTCTTGGGGTTATGCTAGCATATTTCCCTCTAGCAAAATCCATAGAGCTGAGCGAAATACAATTTGTCCTTGATACCTAGTGCAAATCCTTAATGAAAATTATAATATCAATTTTCCTTACAACATGCATCTATGAAGCTATGGAGGTATCATTACTTCTTTTGCACTTTACTTCAATGAAACCACAGGCCTGAAAGAAATGAGGGTTAACGCAGAGTTGTTTTTCTATAGGTCCCTCAAACATAAAGCACCAGGGTTTCAGAAGATCTCCTAGCCAATATAGAGATAGATCATCATTCATCCATTTAATTTATTTTTATAAACATGAATGCATTCTTAACAAGATATGCACCCCAAAAAAGCATATATTTGTTTACCTTTCTGTGTGGCCAAAGAGAGGTCGATCCAATGCAGCAAACCAGATTTGTACCCTTTTGTGCAGGTAGAGGGGGTCGCGTCTCACATAGAGGAAAGGTTTTTCCAACACAAATATTGAGTTCCCAAGATCCAACCTAATAACATACCATGTGCTCCTCAACAGAAATTGTTCCAATCGATGCGAATTGTGGGTGGTTGAGGTTATGGTCGCACTTGTCAAGATGAGAATCACACTAAAAGAACCAATAATTTAACCCATGAAAATTTTTCATCCATGGATAGATCCCACACAAGGAATGCATGAAAGGAGATCCATCCTTCGCTAAAGTTCTTTGTTTACGCTTGAGCACATTCTCCTCAACCATTAAAAGAAAAGAAGAACCCTAATCTATAATTGTTAAGGAACTAGAATACTCAAGCATCACCCAAAATTTCTCTAGGTATACAATTCTCGAACAAGATGAAGAGCTGGTGATATTTCCTATCACTGAGCATTCCCTCTTTTTCCCCTTCCAAAGAATTTCACAACCTTTTAACTAGGCAAAGGAGAAACTTCTTTTTTTCTACAGTGTGCTAGGTTTTCCCACAACTAAGGTGGTAAATATGCCAATATTTTTGTTGAGGAAGGTTCCCCTTAAATTTCTCCATTATGTAACCATCTGGAGGCATGCCTCCAGCTAAAATTATTGTTTTAGACTCAGGAAAAAATATTATTTTCATAGGTAATTAATAGTTCTATGTAATGGATTATTCTTTACTTTGTAACCACCCTTTTATCTAATTTGTACATAGGATTCTCTCCTATGTTTTAGGATTATTTTCTGATTTCTATGAGCATTAGAGATATTTAAGGAAAATAGCCATTTAAACCATAGTTTTCTCACCCATCATAGGCTTTTCCTTATGGCCATTTAATAAATATATGTTTATTTATATTTATATATACATACACCTATATATAATGTTGTTCATATATTATTAAACTATATGTCAAGTATATATATAGGTCTCTATGTATATTAGCCTATGGTATTTCACCATTTTGTTTTGTTTTTAAACTAGGCATGCTAAACATGATATTTTCCTTTTCCATATTTTAAGTGGCCACAACCTATGGTCCTTTTAACCATTACATCCTTAGGTTGGTTTCCCCTTATTTATGTTTTTTTTTTAACTTAAACTCCTTTACTCTTTTATGTCATGTAAAAGAATTGACTGCGACTCCCTTTCTCCAAGCTTAATCATACTAGGATTAAGTGAGTAGGATATGGTAACTTAGTTGAGATAATTTTCGACGAAGTGGGAATCCCTTATAGGGTATATATTATCCCTATCAATCCCATAATCCAACCATACATAAGACTACGGTATCAATTATGGCTCTTTTAATTGTTCGCTTTTAGCCCTTTTGGGTTTATTTGGCCCCTCGTTAAGTTGTGACACTTTTTTAGGTATCCTAAGTTTTCACTTAGGTAATTCACTTATATGAGCTGCAAAAAAAAAAATCCGGTGGGGCCTTGGCCTTCAGCTCCTCACCCAAAAAGAAGTATAATAAACATTCATAATTACAAAATATATAGGGTATGCAATAGGGATGTCACAAAACTATTCTATGTGATGTTCCCTTTAAGCCTCTATGACTCGGATATTTACTACAAACATATTGCATTCTTTCCTAGTGCATTTCATTGCTTGTAAAGAAGATATTTTCCTTACAAAAACATTCTTCGGAATGCCATGAATATTCACTTGATTCCCTTGGCTATCTATACACAAGATTGACTTGTGTAAGCAATTAAGCATGACATGGTGTTATTCCAACAAGTCCATGCCTATAAGCATATCATACAATCCTAATGGTAGGATGTTCAGGTTTACTTTTGTTGGGAAACCATTCAGGATTACCTCACAATATCTAATTATTTATGAAACCTTCCTTTTCGTATATGTTTCTAACTGAACCAGCCAAGGTTTATCATGTTTTACTTTTCTTAGTTTGGATACATAAAAAATTTTAGGAGAAACATAGCTCGGGAAAGAACCGAGTTCAATAAGTATTGAAATATAAGTGTTCAAGGTCTTACCTTCTGTCTCAACCATGGTAGCCTGATGGTTTTCTTGTCAACCATACAAAGACGCATAAATCTGTGGGTTTCCAGTTATGTCCTCTATGGTTGGTTCTTCTTGTAAGTTGTGCAATACCCCACTGGTCTTGTTCTTACAATCTCGTGCATAATGAAGCCTGTTTCACTTCCAACATTTGATTTGTATCGGGGTGGAATTGGCTCCCCTAGCTACAAGGGGCTTGTTAGCATTTCGATATGGTACATATGGTTTCATACCTAATTTTCTGAAGTTCTTATTCACTAGAAAATTGTTGTTTTGTTTTTTGTACGGGGGTGGGTTAAACCCTTGTTTGTGTTTATTAGAGAAGTTCTTAGACATGTCTCTGGTTTTGTTGATGTTATCTTTCCTTAGCTGTCCATGCTCATAGCAGAGCCTAGCTTTGTGCAATGTGGTGTCCAAGGTTTTAGGCATGTTGAACTCAATGCTTTCCCAAAATTTGGGAGGAAGAAATCCTAAAAACTACTGGATATTCACCTTTCCATCCTTGATGTATGGTACATAATGTAACAGATCTAGAAATCTATTAATAAATGCATCCATAGTCATGGATCTCATACGTAGCTCGGGAAACTCTTTCCCTTTTCTATCAAATAACCTTTCAAACATATATTTTTCTTGAAATATTTTGCGGAAGTTACTCCAGCGTATCTCCCTTATCTCATATTTCTTTGTGTGTTTCAAATATCTCCACCATCTCGCTACTTTTCCATTTAAGTTGTAGATGGCAAGCCAAGCCTTCATCTCTCGAGTAGTTATGAACTCAAAAATACTTGCTCATACCCAACAACCATTCTTCCTCTTTCTCCCCCATGTTTACTTCACCTGCATAGGTTAGGGCTCTTATTTTTCTGAACTCCCCCTATAGGTTATCACTGTTAACCCAAAAATCCCCCACTCAGCTCTCAATGTCCTACACCACCCAAGGACACCATCTCACAACACTCAGTTCACTCCATCATACCTTCCATGACATTCCATTTTACCCCCACACCTCCAAAAGAGCCCAAGGATGAGGAAAAGGGCTAAAAACGCAAAAAAAGATCCCAAAATAGACCCCTAGGAGTTAAAGCACTCAAAAAGGGGCTAAAACCCTGAAAGCGGCGAAAGTTAGGGCGGAAGGAGCTAAATGCCCAAAAAAGGGGCTAAATCCTTAACCAAGAGCTTAAAACCCTAAAACCCCTTGGAAAAACTATATAAGGAGGGTGGGGGGTCACTCTCAAAACACTCCTCACTTGCCTATTGTTATGCTGCCCGTGGATGCTTTGAGACCGCTTGCTCTCAAACCACCCACTCTCCCTCTCCTCCATCTCCATTTCTCCAAGACATTGCTACACAACCAAGAGAGAGGTGCTCCCATGAGCTAGGGCATGGTGGCCCATTTCCACCTAAGTGAGCTATAATCTAATTTCTGTTTATGTTTATCTTCTTATCTTGTTTTCTAACTGATATTTTCATTTGCAAGTTTTTCATTAACAATTGTTTGCAAGTTTTCTCCATGGTAGCTTAGGTTATTTTGCAAGTTTTGGAGGTAGAACCCTAACCTACTGTGTGTAGAGGGGTTCAACAATTCTTCATCTCCTCTTCTTTTTTGTCATTTGATTTTATATGTAGTTTACAACAGCTACCATTTACTTGTTACTGCTTAGATTAGTTTAGTATCAATTTGCAGCTCTGTTTCAATCATTTTTACTTTCATTTTTTTACTATTTTCTAAGGGTAGGAACTTACCCTTGTGCCCTATAGGCACAAAGGAGCCATTATTACCCCTGTAGTGAGGATAAATTATCACTACTGCTTTGGCGACTCCACTGGGGAGATCCCACAGGATCCCTGGGCCATAAATTTGAAATTTTCAAGTTTTCAGTTTTTACCCTAGTTTTCAGAAATGTTAGTTTAGATCTATTTAAATCCACTTTATTTCTTGTTTCTATCAATTCCAAAGCCTCTGATAGGCCGAAACGAGTCAGACTGACCCAAGTACCAGTTACTATCGGTCAGATCTGACCCTGCAACACCAAAATGCCCCTTTCCGGAGCAGGTCGCTCTTATCGGAGGAAAAGGTGAGGCAAGGCGCACTTAATTGGCAGAAAGGCATGCCCAGGGTGCACTTAATGCTTAGATAGGCATGAAATCAGCCTAAGAGCTCAAGTTGCAGTTGTTTTGGCATTTTGTGCGACCCCCTCGCTCATTTTTGGAAAAATCTCGCGGCCCCCTCGTGGGATTTAGTTAGAAATGCACGACTTGTCACACAGAAGTTGTTTTTTAGTTTAATTAGCAACAATTTTTAGTTTTAAAGGACTTTCAGTGTGGCGCAGCTACCTCTGTCCTCTATTACAGGTCTCTTTTAATTCTAGTTTTCATTTTTTGCAAGTAAATCAATGAACAAATGTGTATATGCTAAACCAATCACTAAGGCTTAATAATATCAATTAGTCTAACTAAAAGCAACATAAAATAAACTAATTTTCTGCCCCATTCCTCCTCTACCCAGTCATCACCCTTTGGGGTATTCTAGGATACGACGAAGGGAAAAGCTCGTATAGATCTAGGCACTCCATGGTATCTTTCCCAAACCACTAAAACTAGGTGATCTGGAAGGTAGAAGGGGGTAGAGAAGGAGGGCTTCTCATGGAGCTAAGCATCCTCCCTTCTTTATGAACCTATCACTTGGGAGGTGACCTGAGGGTATACAGATGGGCTTAGTCCCATTGTGTTGAGAGCCCAGCACGTTCTCTTGGTTGAGGAAGAATACCACTGAGAGGTAGACACTTAGTTGGGCCAACAATTCAGGGTTAAGAACCGTATTTTATTACAAATTTCTATTTATTTTTGCATACAAAACCATATTGAACTCTACCATGAATTCACAAACCATATTGCAAACCAACACACCATACCAACTAATTAACCCAACTCAGTTCATGATGCTGAGTAAGCCTTAAAATTTACCAAATTTACACTAAGTTCAATCAACTCTGTAGTCTTTGAGGACATAAGTCCCTGATTGCTTTAACTGTGGGAAGTACTTGGGATTTGCCCAGAAAATCATCGTGAGGAGTACCACAGGAACCCCAAAGTAGCTAGCCGTTGAGAGGAATTGCCAAGCGAAACGGGCAATGACCCCTTCCAATTGAGTAGAGTTACCCATGAGGAACAAGCCAAGTGATGTCTTCTGGCAATCTTGGTGGCTGAGATACCACCTTCAATGAGTAGGAAGCCATTGAAACTAGGTTCTAAATTTCATCCCCACCAGTTTCATACACACAAGCAAACAAAATTGATCCTCCACGATCTTCCTCACACCTAAGAGGTGAAACACCACCATTTGGAACACTCAATCGGCACCATCGTAGCCATTCTTAGTGATCCCCCACACCATCAGAGGGCCACACAGCCTCTTATTATTATTCAGACCCATATTAGTCTAAACCAGAACTTCACACCACACCATCTAGCCCCATGGATACTGCAAACCCGGATCCATTTTTTGGCCTAAACTTAGCAAGTGGACCCATGTCCACATCACAACTTGTCACCCACAATATGGCAAGTGGTCCAAGCACAGTTGTACAGACTATCGTTAGCCAATTCCCACCACCAATAGTGACCCGCCAAGATGGCCCAGTAGTAACACATGGTGGCAGTGGCCCCTCCACACACATTGTCCCCCCTGCCACATAGGGGGGCAGTGCACCGACCACCCACATTGCCCCTAATGAACATGCATGGGGGCAATGCCCCCGCTACTCACACCATCCCACCCACAACACTTGGGGGCATTGGCCCATCTGTCATGGTGCCATATAGATGCATTATTCACCTGTAAACCCCACCCTCACTGCTGCCCCATCCCACATCAACTTGGGGTCAAATCTGCCCTTCATGGCTCATATAAACTTGCCTGACTTTGCTATATTAATGAATGATCCCATCCGCCACCAAGATTTCTTGCCACCCACGCCAACGAAGCTGCCATCAGACATCCCAAAGTTTGAAGGAAAATCCAGGGAATGTCCCCAAAATCATATAATGACATTCCATCGATGGTGCTCATCCAATAGTAGCATAGAAGACTCCATCAGGCTGAGGCTATTCCAACACACCCTTACAAGTGTTGCAGCCAAATGGTACATTGAGCTGCCACAAGCCAGGTACCCCAACTTCAACTCCCTAGCCTTCATGTTCCTACAATATTTCCAACTCCCTGTCAGATATGACAAGGGGGTGGAGCTATTTCTATCCTGTCGCCCAAACATCGCCACCCACATCACTAACCATATCCATAAGTGGTAGAAGCCTCGCAGCCTATGTAATATCCAACTTGATGACCGGATCTTCTAGATTGGTTCCTCAAGACTTTTCTCCCGCCCATCGCAAAGGACGTCGCATCTGAACGTCCCCAATCTAAAGAAGAGGCCATATTGAATGCCCAACAATTTGATCGCATTTATGCCCAGCCAAGATACTTGTACATAGTCATTCCAGACACTCCCCATCCAAGTACCTCTTACCGCGATGCACCAGGGGCATCCCACGCAGTGGATGGAATCATAGCGTCAGTCTCCCAATAACAACAACCTTGACTGACACCACCTACTGTAGCACCACAACCAAGCACCACAACTAATGTTGCTTATCAAAACCAAGCTCCGGACTATGCTAGAATGATGTCTTAGTCTGGTGCAATCACCTCTTATGCACAACCTGGACCACTGCAGTAGGCCCAGGCCATGGCTTGGCCAACACAATAGTATGTGGGGAAAATTCCCACATTATTGGCATCACCACCCCCACAAATATACTATGCACCACCAGTGCAACACGTTCAATCCCCCGCCCCAGCGCCACCTACTCCACTAGCTTCATTGGGACAAGTGTTGGGACAACAAAACTGTCCCAACTATCCTGCCCCCAACAATCAACAAGGGCAAGCCAGGAAAAATCAGCCCCATAACCAAGGCAATAACCAATTGCAAGGAGGTGATCAACAACCAAACCCTCCCAATAATGTCGTGGCTAACCGGCCAATCCAAAACCAACCAAGGCAGAATGCACCAAGACGCAACGCATTGTTACACACAAATCAACCTTGTACACTCTATCATGTCTATAGGAATTACATGTTTGAGTGTCCCCTCATGGCTCATGCTAAGCAGGCCATTCAAAATGAAGCCCAACAGGCCACCAATGTCCCCACCCAAGCCCAACCCAACCAGGCACCACAAGGAAATCCTGCCATGGTGCTTCAAAACCCACTACAAGTCCAAGGATTGGTGGCAACCACTCCCCCTCCCCAAGCCAATCCCAATTCTCTGGGGGCACCGCCCATGGCCAAAACAGGTGTTCACCACCTGATGACCATGACCACTAAAGAGGTCAACTTACAAACTAGATGAAATCAGTATGGTACCACCACCGAACCTGTCGACTCATCAGTAGCATCCACATCTAAGACAAACAACATACATCTTCAGTTACCCCCGTTCCAATGCCCCCCAATATGCAGAATTGCCAATAACACCATAGCTAGAGCTGCAGTTAGCTATAGCATTGTGGACGATTTGGCCCAAATTCCAACCATTGTGTCTTCTCTTGAGGTACTTAAAACATTCCCAATGCAGCGGAAATCCTTACTTACCGCTCTAGGGGTATTAGATCCCTCTAATTACAAGCTAATCACATTTGACTTAGATAATGGAGAGCCCCACATGCCCTCCACTATCACCTTCCAAATCCTGGTATCTATCCAGAAATTGGTTGTGCACGGATGCATAGTGGATGAGGGGGCATCCACATGCATCATGTCTACCTTGGTTTGGAAAAAGCTAGGATCACAAATTCTACAACCATCCATGACTCTACAGGATTGTGATGGACACCCCACTAAAGCCCAAGGAATCCTCCCCCATGTCTCCAACAAATTGGATAGGAAGACAGTCATGATCGACATCGAAGCCGTCAACACTCAACTATATTACAACCTCCTCCTTGGGAGGAGTTACATGTACGCCATGTGAGCCATCGTGTCAACTGTCTTCCACCTCATGATGTTCCCCCACAAAGGGAATATTGTGACAGTTGACTAGCTCACCTACCATGATCCTCAAGGGTTAACTACGCCTACCAACATTATCCATACAATCACCACCACCGAGCCGCAAGGGGTGACTGCACATGCTAACATCATCCCTGCAACCAACACTGTGGTTGAAAACACACCAGCTTCCCAACAGTTGAATGTGGGCCCTAGGTTGCTTATCGATCCCACCATGATGGCTCCTTTCCCATTGGTGTCACCACCACCCACACAAAAGAAAACTGTAGACTTGTGCATGGTCTCATCAAGCACCACTGCACCCAAACATCAACCGTAGCTGCAGCCCCAACCACAATCACAACATCATCCGTAACCGCAACACCAACAGTAGCCACAACATCACCCACGTCAGTAGCATTATGTGTAGCTGCAACCACAACCTCACCCCTAGATACAACTAGCTAGGAGTTATGTGGGATCACCTCTGGTCCATACAATTCCCTTCCTCTTTCCCCCACCTGGTGTCATGAGCAAGCCAGTCATGGCCACTTTAATCCTACCCAACCTTACGTTGGGGATCTCGGTGTGGTATTTATATCCACCAGCTCAACCAACAATGCCCCAGATTGTGTTAACTCTGGTGCAACCTATTGCGGTTGATTCTCTCCCCCCACCCAGTCTGCATAATCCAACTGCCACACTCGCACCTATACCACCCCAACCCAAAAGGGTGAGGGGGAAGAACACCAAAGCCACCGCAGAACCATGCCCAGTTCCACCTTGTGCTGTCTGTGAACAACAAGGCCATCCAACTCAAGATTTCCCTGCAATCCCAATGATATGTGTGCATCTAGATGCCATGGATACGAATGAAAATATCCCCATGGTTGAACTCCCAACCATGGCAGTAATAAGGAAAAAGGAACTAAGGACAAACCATGCTTGTGGCCTTTGCAGCTTGTATGGGCATTACTCCCACCATTGCTAAGACTTACTTGAATTTCAAATGGCTCTTGCTGACCTTCGCCACCATTCCCTTGAGTCTGAGATCACCTTGATCGAAGAAGTTCACCCACCACCACCTCCTTCATCCGACACCATGTCCATTTACATGATGTTTGGTTCCCCCAACCAGCTCATTCCCATCTCCAATGAAGGTCCATCAGACCTATCACTTCATTGCTTCAACAACGATGAGGAGATCCTTGAAGCTCTGACCACAATAGAATACCCTTGGGATGACATGCACCATTGCTCGTTCTTCCTCTCAGAAGAGCTTGTGTTGTAGTCCGACCATTTTTCTATGGAGACCAAATATTTCATCCATGGGAAGGTTGATTGGTTCAAGAACCCAATCCCAGCACCCGATGCCTTCAAAGAAGGGAACATGGAGAACATGTCACCAACAATTAAAATCAACATCTCAACTAACTCTGAGATCATTGAATAAATCATACTGGCGGCATCCTACTCCCCAAAAAATGTTGATGCCTACACTGCTCTCTTCTAAAAATTCCACAATATCTTCACATGGTCATACACTGAAATGCCTGTTTTAGATCCATCCATCGTGGAACACCACATCGACACATGGCCTGATGTGGCACCCATCCACTAGAAGCAACAACCCATCCATCCATCCAAAGTGGTTGCAGTGAAAGCCGAGATAGAGAAGTTGCACATAGTCGGCTTCATTTATCCCATTGCATACACAAATTGGGTTTCTAATCCTGTTCCTATGAATAAAAAATAGGGTACCATTTACATTTGCGTAGACTTCTATGATATAGATGAGGAATTTCCCAAAGAAAACTTCCCCACATCGTTCATCGACTAGATCATGGACAGTTTTTTCGGATACAACCAAATCCAAATCTTGAAAGAATACTATTGCAAAATGGCATTCACAACTTGATGGGGTACATTCGCCTTCTGAGTCATGCCCTTTGGCCTTAGAAGTGCTGAAGCACCTTCCAGCACGGCATGACACACTGCTTCTGCAATCTTACTTACATCATGTTGGTGTGTTTCGACAACCTCATCGCGCAGTCACAAAGCCACACACAACACATAGACGCCTTGTGACAAGTCTCAATGTGATGTCGCCAGTACAAGATCCTCTTGAACCCATTCAAGTGTGCTTTCTGTGTCCCCACGGGTCGTCTCCAAGGATTTTTTCATGTCACAGAAAGGAATGACTGATGATCCTAGGAAAGTCCAAATGACTTCCCCCCTAACATCACCCCTTTGAGTGAAACATTCTAATATGTATTATAGTCTTTTCATTTTTTGTTTTACACATTTTTTCCTGACTGAGTCTTATGTATCATTTCCTCTCATTGCTTCAGATGGAGCATTCCTCAAATCGCTATATGGGATTCGTAGATGGAGCAAGCAGATGGTACCCGAACCTCACCTCGGCTGCATGGGTAATCTACTCCCCATCGCACGAGTTGATCCACATTGACGGAATATGTGTGGGCACCGCAACCAACAACTAGGAAGAATATGATGGTGTTAATGGCCTCTTGGCCACTACTCTACAATTAGGAATTCACCATCTTGATGTCTTCTTAGACTCTCAGCTGCTTGTTTCTCAACTGAACAACCATTACCGAGTTCATGATCCCTGCCTCTTTAGAAAGTACCTGCGCACTAAACACATGATTAGAACATTTGAATCCATCACATTCACACATGTTCCCAGGAACCTCAATAGTGTCGCAGATCAAATGGCTAATGATATTCTAAATTGGCACATCCACAACAACATATAGGAAACATACAACCATAACATAATGCATAATCATGTCTAAAAATACACACACAGTGTAATAATGCATCACATAGGCATTTGCATTCCACAACATAATAGAAAGACTCACATAATAAAACCATAAAAATGCATCCACGTGTGTCAAAAATATATATAGATATAAAATCCATAAGTCACAAGTCCACAATGTGTCCAATACAAAAAGGACAATCCACATATGCTTTCTCAACATGATATAGATAAGCGACACAAAATCCCCTAAGGGCACCTATGCACTAAGGGTTAGCCCCACAAGGCTACTAATCCAATTCAGACCCATCATCTGACTTGGACTCATCATCTTCCAAAGAAGACGAATCCAATGCAAGAACACCACCTCTCACCGTCTGGCGAAAGTGCTTGCATGCCACTGCCATCTTCCTCATCACACCCGTCAGCTCAGGAGGAATATTGTGAACAACAACAATAAAGTTGGATTTCAGGTGCTACCAACCAATATCTGACACTCCAGTAGCCACCTCCTCCATGTATCGCACTAGCCCATCCATATCCCGCTGTTGCCTACAAGAGTTCCCGGAGGGGGCCAACATAGAAGCTGGCACAGGAGGTATGGTAAAAACCCGCCTCCGATGCCCAGGTGGCAGGCAAGGACCAACATCTGCACACACAACCAAGGACACCATCAGTCCACATAAATCAACATGAAAATCACTAACCAGCTCAACTATACTATCCACAAAGATGAACATACAAACATCAAGCATACAAACCAGCTTGTCCCCAAGCCTTACCAGGAGGTCAAGGCATCTCTGGATCTCCCTAGAAGTCCATACCTGCATACAGGTATAGGAAACTGGAGCCACTGCTACAATAGCTCCTCCATGGAGAAGCATCCCACTCTACCACCACCCTCGTGAATCATCATCTAGCACCACCTATACTTCCTTGACTCTAGTGTACCACTATCCTCCACATCCCGATGAGGATGAAGTGTAGGTACTTTCTCAAAGAAGAAATCACATAGAAAGGAGCCAAAGAAAAAAACACCGCCACTAGTCTTTGACCTATTCAACTGATGTCGAATAGCCTGTAAGTACATCTGGCCCCATGCATAATATGTGCCACTAATGGCACACTCAACTAACTGAAGCTGACCACCAAAAATCTTGTGGCTCCCTATGGAACCCAAGATGCACTGTATTAAAGTCCCCACCACCTGTGTGGACAACTCCTCGATGTCACACATCAGGATGTAAGAACCATGCACATACGTTGTAGCGTAACAATGTTGCTCGCATAAGTCCTCTAATGTCTCCCCCCGAGATAGTATAGGATCCAAGTCACCAACTACTCCCAATATTGGGAGCCCAGTAATGAAGTACACATCCTCCAACGTAATCTCAATACGTTGTCCCTGGAAAAGGAACACCTCCTCAGTAACATCCTAGAAACTGATCAGATTTTGCATCAACAAACCCAAGCTCCGCATGAGTAGAATCCACATGAACTTCAGTAACCCACAGTGGGCCAGTGTATCTCTAACACCCCCATCTCGTAATGATGCATCTTTGACTAGCTTGCAATCTCTCTCCCTCCATTTGATCTCCACCATCCTACACAAGGCAAAAATCCTGACGTCAGACCTCCCCACCATCAAAAAACCACCCAAAGAGGGCCCGGGCGCACTTAACTGAGAAAAAGGAGTGCCCAGGGTGCTCATAATGGCCCAACAGGTGCACCCAGGGCACACCTTTCCCTTTGAAATGAGCGACATGGCGCATATGGAACCCAAAACAGTGCACAGGGATCCTCCAGGTGGTCAAATATAGTAAAAAATACATCAAAATGAAGAGGTTCAGTGAGAGCTTTTACCTACAAGTTGCGGCTCAGGAAACCATCGATCAAATCAAGAGAAATTATCAAATGAAGAATTAGGGCCCACCTCTCCAAAACCACAATGAACAATGACAATGGCACTTCATGATGTGGACCCTCCCCTTTTATAGGCCCCATTTGACCTAATTTCTTCTGATCAACATAATAGGACCATACAGACTCCGTTTGAGACACCATTTGGACCACTGGTTTTAGAATTCCACCCTCTATCTAGTTATGAGACCATCATCTCATGTTTAAACAATTAATTTTGGGACCATTTCCCACTAGTCACCTCGATTCACGAGCCATGACATAACAATGCGAGTGTCTATGGAACGGTACTCTTATCACACTGCTCGATTGTAACTCATGTGAGCAATCAGGCCGTCGCCCATTAAGGATTGTACCATATTTTACTTTTCATAGTTATACTTGTCTTTTTAACCGCACGTTATGTGGACATCTTTGGACCATCATCCATAAAACACTTTGTTTTTCTTCCATGTATTTGACATAGAAGTGTCCTTAGGCCACCACCCATTTATAAATATAATTTTAGTTTTTACTTTTTTTTTATTTTTAGCACATGGTTGTCTTTTCCATTGACTGCACCTTACGCGGACCTCTGGACCACTGTCCACAAAACAATTTCTTTTCTTGCACGTATTTGGCATATAAATGCCTCCACACTTGTACTTACATTGCATGTGGTCAATTCCATCCACATTAACATAGACACATGCTCTCCTGACCTCTGTCTGAGAGCCACCTCAATTTACATGCCTCTACTGCACCGTCTCGCAAGCCTCTACCGCAGTCTATCCCACCAATGTATTGGTACGTTTGAGATCCTTCTACTCTATCCATACTATGTGGATGAACTTTGGACCTCTATCCACCATCCTGACATAGGGGCCCCACCCATGCTACCATATTCGATTGACCACATTGGGGTTTCATTTAATCTCTTTTATGACTCCTTAAAACAATGAAAAGATCATTGATTACAGCTGCTTCCTTTCATGCTCGCTAAAGTATAGGAAAGGGAATTTACATCATTTTGTTTACCTCCTTCTGCGGACCATGAAGACCATTTCATGAAAAGGACCTCCTTGGCACACTCAAGCCAAGACCATTCCCATCTGCATACTTTTGTGCTTTCTTGGGCAGAGGGGCTGCACTTGACGAAAAAGCTCACCACCAATTGTCGTTAAGCTCTTCTATAGCCATCTCAACAAGAAAAGATCATTGAGCAAACTTGGCTTCATTCATGATCGTAAAAGTATTTTGAATGATCGTCCAGTTAGTATAGGTTTAACCTTTTCCGGCTTGATTGGACTACCAACAGTAAAGAAGTCTTTCATCCCCTCCAGGATGGGTGAGCTCTCCTATGTATACTTTTATCCTTTTTTAGGCACAGGAGACTACCAAAAAGAAAGAGCCCCCACTGGAGTCTTATTCATGCTTTCAAACTCTCTAAAATTGAAAGAACCATCAAGCAGTTACCCTCTCGAGCTAGCCAAAAATCCATGAGATTGGACCACAACGGTGTCCCTAGACACCACCTCATAGAAAACAGTTTGGCAGCATCCCCACATTAGGTCGCTTTTGTTTATGAGTACTCTGCAATGTGTCTTCCTTGGATCCCATCCGTATCAAAAGTGTCCTCCACCTCCATGTATTTCCCATATTCAACGACATTCCTGGTATTACAGCTATGATCCCATTCCCTTGAGTTAGTTTCATTCGCTGCCTGGTCTGCCTTGCTGCCATACTCTGAACAAAGGAAGCATTAGAGGAAATGTCAACTCAAAATGGTCGTTTTAACTTGTATTCAAATTCCATGTCATCATGTGTTAGCCAATGAAATTTCTTTAAATTTGAAATACCATATAGGTCTTAAACACTTTTTTAATATAAATTTGGGGATAGGTATCATAAAAAAAACTACTTTTTTTGTTTGTATTTTTGACATATCTCCCTGTGTTTTTACTCAAATTTCGATCGGGAGAGCTCATTGGATGCAGAATTAAATTTTGCATCCAATGAGTATCCACTCGGCATACTTTTGATGAACCCCGCTACCACAAAAACAAGAAATACCTGAAAAAACAGAATGATGATTGAAAAAACAAAATGATGACATCATCATTTCATTTTTTCAGGTATTTCTTGTCTTTTGGGGTAGCGGGGTCCGTAAAAAGTATGCCTAGTGGGTACTCATTCGATGTGGAATTTAATTATGCATCCAACGAGCTCTCCCGATTGAAATTTGAGTAAAAACACAGGGAGATATGTCAAAAATACAAAGAAAAAAGTAGTTTTTTTCTTTTATTCCTCCGAAATTAATAAATATTATTTTATTAGTTCATTTCCTGAGGCCCATTTTGAGTTGAAATTTCCTCTAATTTTTTAGTCTCTCACTCCCCCCCTGCCCTTGTTCAGTTCTTTCCCTTCCCTCCCCTCCCCCCCAATTCAGTGAGTCAGTCTACAGATTGCTTCTCATCTTTCGGTTATCCCTCTCGCTCCTCGTCAAGGAAACACCATCACCTTGACGAGGGGCAGGTCTCCTTCTATTGACGCCAGCACACATATTCCAAAGGATATCCCTAGAGGTCCCTGTACCTTGGTTTCATTAACATCATTGATGAGTTCCTTGGACCACTTGAGACGAGTCCTTAGTGCCTCTCGGGATGGTTGTGTCTCACGTGCTCGACTTCAACTCCATCATCGCACTGTTGAGATTCATACACGGTTTGTTCCACACAGTACTTGGTCGAAGACCTCAGATGTCACCTGACTCTATCACATTGGTGAGTCCATTTGAGGGACCTAAATAGGTTATCTCCCTTGTGATTTCCAGGTTGCGTTGGAGACAGTGATCAGAAGCCCCAGCAGTGCTTCGAGATACCTTTATGATTGATACAACTATGTACCATTCCAGATCCAGCAGACCATCAGTCATGAAGATATAGCATTCCATCAATGCCATGGGTCTAATGTACCAAATCAGTATTGTATTCAGCCCCACATGAGAGGAAACCAGCATTGTAACATTAGTTGTATATGATCGGCTCTTGTATTTTAGAGCATAGATTAAATGATTCTTTTGACATTGTCACGAGCATGGGAATTCTCGCCTCATCCATATACATGTCACACATTTATTATATCTCACCCATTGATGTGAACCAAATTAATACAAAACCAAAAGCCACCATGCCCTAGCCCTAGAAGCACCACCTCTTGATAGAATATCCTATAATGTCCATCGGCCATACATTGAGCTCCTGCCCTCACACATTAGGGGGCAATCAGTTAACCAAAAAATCCCCCACTCAGCTCTCAATGGCCTACACCACCCAAGGATACCATCTCACAACACTGAGTTCACTCCATAAGACCTTCCATGACCTTCCATTTGACCCCCACACCTCCAAAAGATCCCAAGGATGAAGAAAAGGGCTAAAAACCCCAAAAAAGAGCCCAAAATAGACTCCCAAAAGCTAAATCCCTCAAAAAGGGGCTAAAACCCTGAAAGGGGCTAAATTTAGGGCAAAAGGGCCTAAAGGCCCAAAAAAGGGGCTAAAGCCTTGACCAAGGGCTTAAAACCCTAAAACCCCTTGGAAAAACTATACAAGGAGGGTGGGGGTTCACTCTCAAAACACTCCTCACTTGCCTATTGTTATGTTGCCAGTGGATGATTTGAGACCTCTTGGTCTCAAACCACCCACTCTCCCTCTCCTCCATCTCCATTTCTCCAAGCCATTGCTACCCAACAAAGAGAGAGGTTCTCCCATGAGCTAGGGAATGGTGGCCCATTTCCACCTAAGTGAGGTATAATCTCAATTTTTTTTATGTTTATTTGCTTATCTTGTTTTCTAACTCATATTTTCATTTTCAAGTTTTTCATTAACAATTGTTTGTAGGTTTTCTCCATGGTAGCTTAGGTTATTTTGGAGGTTTTGGAGGTGGAACACTAACCTACTATGTGTAGAGGGGCTCAATAGTTCTTCATCTCCTCTTCTTTTCTGTCATTTGCTTTTAGTTGTAGTTTACAATAGCTGCCATTTACTTGTTATTGCTTAGATTAGTTTAGTATCAATTCCCAGCTCTGTTTCAATCATTTTTACTTCTATTTTTTATTGTTTTCTAAGGGTAGGAGCCTACCCTTGTTCCCTATAGGCACAAGGGAGCCATTCTTACCCCTCTAGTGAGAAGAAATTCTCACTACAATCATCATTTATTTGCCTCTCCCTGCATGGAGAAAGAGAGTCATCACTGGAAGGGATGTGATAATCTCCTTCTGGAGCTTTGGGGATATGTTCCTCTTTTTCTTCTTCTCTTGGGTTATTGGACCGTTTATGGTAAGGTTCCATTTTGGACTTTTTTTTGGAATAAGTGGGTTTCCCCTGCAAGCTTCCTCCCGTCATATTTCTCCATAATGCTTATTAATGGCTCGTTGTTCCTTTCTCTCATTCAGGCTATCTTCCCTGAAACTGTGCAATTGTGCTTAAAGACTCTGTATGGTATTCAAAATATAATAATTCAATTCCACCAACAGTTCTGCTTCCTAGGTGAGGGTGTTCATCTCTCCTTGTCAGCTATCATCTTCTTCAGTGTTGAAGATCTGAACTATTCTGTAAAACTTTTCTGTATATGGAAAATTTTAAATCACAGGAAAAATTTATGTTAGTTACCCATATTTACAAAAATACTTTATTTTCTTTGCAGTGAATGCTTGGTATGCCCATTGGTCTTTTAGTGTTGAAGCTAGGCTCTGATACCACTTGTAATGTGCCTAAAAATTGAAAATAATTTTTTTTGTTAGGCTAGTTAAGCACTACCTATTCTAGACATTATTTATCTTGCAGAATGTGTCGTACTCTATCATGCTGTTGATTTGTCGTAAGTTGTTCTTACATCCTACTTCCTTACATTAGTTATGATTATTATTGTGTTTGTTTATGATGTTGTAATGCTTATTACTAAGATACTGTTATGTTTATACATTGTTGTGTATGTGTAGTTACTTGATTATGTACTTCATTAATTTAAGCTTGTGTTTGGCTGATTCCATGAAGGTGGGTAACACTTTTTTGCCAAATTTGGCGATGAAAACCTGATTTTTTACTCATTTACTAGATAGAAACCCTTGAAAGGCATATATTCCATGTGAATTTCAACTTGCAGTTAAAAACAAATTGTAGAATATTATGTTGGCTTGCCAATGATATTTTTTTAAAAATATTCCTATCCCATTTAATG
>LPNX010917735.1:26891-58875 GCA_001517045.1 Pseudotsuga menziesii | reverse complement strand
TATATATATGAGCATGATCTACACATAATTCACTATTGTCTGCATATTTTTTTGTTAATTTATTTTGCAATATACAATTATTTATTATTTTTTGAAAGTTACCACATCTAATTTCAACATCATTTTATACACATGTGTGTCCATCCCATATTTTTTTCCACTCTTTTCAAAAATTGGAAAACCAAAGACACCCTATTGAAGAGGACATGCCGATTTGTGGGTTGTGCATTTTTACAAAAAATTTGGATGTGTATATTTTACCCTACGTATTCTTCTTTGACCTGCTTCGAAGTTGTTGTCCAGTTTTCTAAGTGTAAGTTTTATAACTAATTAAAAAAAACCCATATGAATGCCAAAACACATGGATGATATCTCAATGGATAGAGGATTCAGTGACAAATCTATTGGTATGAACTCCACTCAATTGTGTGCCATGAATGGTAGGGTTTACACCCCTAGAAAACATAGAGAAACATTGATTTTCTTGATAGAGGGACAAATATCTATTTTTTGAGCCCTTGATTGAGGTATTAAGCTTGATCAGGGTATTTAAATACCTTGATCAAGGTTTTATCGGAACCTCAACCGAGGGTTTGATAAACCCTCGATTGAGCTACTCTTAAACACTTGAAAACAAGCTTTGTACATGACTACCAATATACTAGCATATATTTTCGGGATATAAGCTTTAGCTTATATATATTATATATATATGTATTATATATAATAGTATGTTCATGTAGGACATTGTAGAAACAAGTTTCAAGGACCCATCTAAGAGAATTTAAAAGAAAAAAATAGACGAGAATAAAGGGAAAATGGCAAATTACAATTTTTTAAAGATGGTAAATGTAAGAATTAAAAAGAAGACATAAGTAAAAAAATAAAAAAATAAAAAAATAATGAAATATAAAATAAAATGGAATAATAATAAGGATACTTATTCTCAACATTGTAATAAATATAAAGAATAATTTATTTATTTATTTTTCAAATCCAAATAAATGATAAGAATTTAAATGCATAAGAAGAAGAATTGAACGAGCAATAATATAATACTCATAACCATAGTGAAATACACTAGTAACAAGGGAAGTTGTCCTTTGTTTTCTAGATTTAGTTTTTTGAAATTATTAAAGAGGCATCAAAGTTTAGCGAAAAACAAAAATCTCTCCATACTTCACCTAGAACATATAATTAAAACTCCCTCATTGTACATTTAAATGTGTACATAAACATAATTGACAATTATAACCTATTACCAATTTATTTTATCTAGACACGAGTACATTAAGAATATAGCAAATGGATAAGACTCATGAAATAAACATGACATGCCAACTCGCTCCACTCATAAAAAAAGGTTTTTTCGTAGTGATAATAATCTGTTGTGCCCCATATATGCGACCTCATGACCCTTCTTATAAGTAAACTTAATGAAGTCTATTTAATTTTTTCTAGAACAAAGATAAATTAACAAAAAACATTAAACTCTATGTTGAAAAGAGACAAGGATTTAAACAACACTATAGATGACATTGATTATGAATATTGTGCACAGTGACCAAGTGGACAAACTATTGTTTGCAGAAAAATGACCATGATGTAGATACAATAAACCCTTCAAGGCATCCTAGCATGATAACTCAAAACTTTAACCAATAGTTGTGGAACCTTAATGGTGATTCCAGGGATTCATTTTGGGGCTTTAACAGGAATTTTAGAGTCTGTCAACTACATGCATTTATTTTTTTCTAATTCTTTTATTCAAGTAGTATCATGGTGTGTTTTCATTATAATTCAACATCTAGCTTGTTTATGTCATCAATGGTTGGTAAGCAATTTCAACATCATTTGATTCCTATCAGCAATATATCCAATGTGTATACAATGTAGTATAGAAATGTAGTGAAATGTTTTAAATTCTAAAAATACTTTGCTCCTTCGTATAGAATTTTTAATTTTAAAAAACAACAATAATGTGATATGACTTTTAATTTAGACTAATTTTTATCTTAATCATCATGTTCTTTTCCTCCATAGGATCTGAGCTTTAAATATCTAACCCGACAATCTATATCATAGGTAGATCGTAGTCCTAAGAATCCAGGACAAGTGGACACAGCTCGTCTATTTTCAACTCATCAATTGAATTGCATGAATCATTGCCATAGTATTCCTTTTACATTAACCAATGAGAGAAATGATGCATGCAATTCAGTTGATGAGCAAAACTTAGGCGAGTTGTGTCCACTCGACCTGGATTCTCAGGACTAGAATCTACCTCTGGTATAGATCTTCGAGATAGATATTTAAAGCCCAGAGCCCAGGGAGGAATAGAAAAAAACGATTAAGATAAAAATTAATGTTACATTCAGAGTCATATCACATAATTGTATTTTTTTTAAATTACAAATTATATACAAAGCAGAAAAGTATATTTAGTACCTTTAGAGAAATGAAAATGTGAGCATGAAAAAAAAATATGACCTCATTTCCTTAGGTTATTTCAATGTCCATTGTTTACTCTTCAAAATTGTTATTGTGCTAGACATTTGCAGTTAATTTTGCTTGTAAATGACATTAGAATCTACGTCAATATCACATGACTAATTGTTTTGGTGTTTCATAATGCTAAGAGTGAAGGAAAATAAATAAAAGAAAAGGAGTCATGACTACTCTGAGATCCGAAAAACAAAAAGTATGGAAACTAAACATGATATTAATTCTCATTTTGACAAGAATTGAAAATGTTCAATGACATGAATTCAAATGGGGATTCAAAATATAAGGTTTCCAAGCATCTTTTGGAAGACTTCATTAAATGAAACTTTACATTCAATGCATATGGAAATACAATGTCAAGATCAAGCTTTTAGTTCGATCAAGGTCTCTAAAACATAGAATTATATGATAAGAAAATTTAATAAAACATAATTTCAACTATAAGAATGATATACTTGTGGGTAATAATACATACCTTGAAGAAAAAATGAGTCGCAACATTACTACTACCACTTCCTCTAATTTTTATGAATAGATATTAGCCATAGAGTAATTGGTGTTATAGATGTTATTGATTTGAGTCATACATGTGATCAATCACATCTATAACCGAATTACTCTACAACCCATATCAAGAAATGGATATAAATGACCATTTTCTATCCAACAAACAAAGTGAATTAAATGATGGGTTTGTTTCCTATTTATAGAAGATTAAAAATGCTCAATCAAGGTATTTTTTAACCCTCGATTGAAGTCTAAAACTCTAGATCAAGGGTTTATCAAAAGCTCGATCGAGGGTCTGTCAAAACCTCGATCGAGATTTTATTAAACCCTCGATCGAGGGTTTGATAAAAGCTCGATCGAGGTACGATTTTTTTATTTTTTTTCTGAAATGTCCTTGCCAAAAATTGTAACCCAACTTCATGAATGCACACATTTACTTGTTATTTACGTGGTTCTAACTTAACCTTGTTCCTGGAACCAAAGTGGGTGGAGTGGTAGGACTAGTTCTCCCTTGTAACTGTATGAGAGGTAAACGTCTCTACTTGTCTAGTGGGATTACTTAGTTCTGTTGAACTAAGGAAATCTAAACCTATTGACATGCAGGTACACCTAGTGACAATAAACTTGTTATAGAAAGTTGAACGTTTGGTCACTAGTGTTCATATTCACTTCTAACGACACCTACTAGTTCTTTATTTATGTTCTTTACAGACTTTTATTATTGACATGGTCAATACCACACCTATCAATGCATGACACAACTTAGTATTTTTAATGGTACTTATAGTTCTTGGGGTAATTAGGATCAACAGCTCATACCCTAGTCTATTCTTATTACATGTTTATTTTACGATAAGTAAATAAATTATACTTTTTCTTTCTTTTATAGGTTCTACTATCGTTGGTTGAAATGAAACTTGGTCTATGTTTATACAACATACCATGGTCTTAGGCTTAGAGCCTAAAGAGTTTGATGCATAAGGTCCTAAGGTTTGAAACCTAAGGTAAGTGATACATATGTTAATTTTGACCTTATATTAAGCTTTTGGTGGTGAATATATAACATAGTTCAAACCATTGCACATTGGGCTTTATCACTCTGCATCCAATGGAGGCATTCGATAATGTCACGCATCAAAACTATAAAGAATTGTGTTTAGATTTTGATAATGGGAAATAGGATGGCACCATTAATGTGCATTGGAGTGTGTGGTATCCCAAACTTAGGGCTTGGCTCACGATGGGCTTGGTCATTTTCCAGCTCACTACTTATCATTTGATCGTGCACGATATGGTGAATGCGACTTCCATTTGGATGATAGGTATGGAAATGTTGTGGTTTTTACAGCGTTCGTTGTTTGTTGGTTGCTTACTACATGATTTCATACTTCTCATTATCATTATCTTGCTGTGGTTGTAGGTTACAGGGATGCAGAGGAGAAGCATGGTTCACAGCTTTGCAAACAAGCCGTAGGCATGGCCATTCCTTTACAATAAGCCTATTAACAAGTTTACACTTGCCCTCTCTTGGATTTCATGATTGACACTAAGTTTTATCTCATCACTGGTTGGGGTTTTCCTCAGTTTCAGTTACCATGGATGTGTTTTGTTTTGGGTTTTGACTATGGGGTTTTCGATGTCTTTTGGGATTGAGTTTAAATGCAATGGAATGTAATTTTAAAAGATGGTTTTAACCAGGAAGAGAAACTTGGTGCCTTTGACAGGCTCTGTGTGTAATTTGTAAATTCATGATTTTGATTTATATTATGTAAACAGTGGTAGCACCATTGCTTGCAATGGTGCAATGTCCAGTGGAATGACTACGTATCTTGATTTTTCTTTCAAATTATTGTGTATAAAAAATTGTGTTGTGTTGAGATTTATTACAGTGCAACATTTCATTTTATGGTTACTATTTATGTGTTTTGTGTGGCATTCTCCTACATTGGTTGTTTTAGTTATTTGGATGACTTACACCATCAACGCTGATGGCTTTTGGGGCCACGTCGTGAATGGTGTTGGAACCCACCATTGTGGATGTAATAATGAATAGATTCAGACTTGCATTTGGTGTTTATAATGTGTAAATTAATAAGTATTATGGACTATGGGTGTAAACCCTGCATTCACAATGGAGACTGTTAGTTAGTTTGTGACAGGTTTTATAATATTTTAGAGCTGTTAATTCTTTTAATAAAGAAGGTCAAGGCTATAGATTATGGCGTGTAAGGCTTATAAGGGTCTTATGACCTCTGTGTTAAAATATTAGATTTAAAATATGGCCCACATAAAAACTATGTATAGCGTGGCTCTGTGTAATATTAAAATACTCCATAGGATTCGATCATGGCTCATTGCTTATGAGGTGGTTTATAAATGGATGTAATGTCCCAAAAAATTTAATTTAATTTTTTTTTCATTAGGCTAGAATAAACTACCTAGGTATGGAAATTATTGGACTTGCATAATTTAACATACACTAACTGTAGCACTTATTTAGTGTAAGTTGTTCTTACGTTTTACTTCTTTCTTTCAGTTATGTTTGTTACTGTATTTTACATTATGATGTCATAAATTTGATTACTTGGCTACTCTCATGTGTTTACACTATTATGTATGTGTAATTGCTTCATTATATATTTTGTTCATTTCTGCATGATCTTACTTGTTATTTACATGGTTTCTACCTTAAATTTGTTTCTGGAATTTAGAGTGGGTGGAGTGGCAGGACTAGTTCTCCCATGTGATTAACTGAGCTATAAATTTTCTACTTGTTTAGTGGGCATACTTAGTTCAGTTTGAACTAAAGCACTCTTAACTTGTTTACATCCAGGTGTACTTACACTCACCGCTAGTGACACCTATTGATCATTATTATTGCCTCGTACATTGTTTAGTGACAAGGTAATTACCCTGCTTATTCTGTATAAAAACTAGACTGCTTATCTAAGTGACACTTATTATGCATTATGAGTTAGCAATCAATTGTTTATATTTTATTAAGTAGTTTTACATATCTCGTTGTTTCTCTTGGAAGGTTTACCAACCTTTCTTTAAAGACCAATCCTTTGTTTTATGAAAACAATGGCTGCCATGGCATATATCATATGCCTGGTTCTAATACTATTTCCTAAGGAGTAAGATATGCCAAGGTTTAAACGCTTGGTGCCTAATATACACCATGCACATAATACCTATACCCTGCATTGAACTATGGGGTAGCGAATACATACCATGGTATAAACATTCACATTTGGGTTTGAACATTATGCAAGTGGAAAAGGTGGAAACGATATTGTGTCGTTTGAAAAATATATATATGTGGGTTTTAGTGTGGATAATGGACACCAGGATGGTGCCATTAATGCGCCTTGGAGTTCATCGACGCCCAAGCTTAGGGCCTGTCTCACAATATACATTGGTAATTTTCTATGTCTATTGTTTGTTGGGTCTCATCTCTACACAGTGGGTGAAGGAGACCTCCATGGAATCAAAGGTATGAATACATTTGGCTTCATTGTGCTATCGTTGGTTTGTTTATTATTATGGATAATCATACTTCTCATTCTCGTTGTTTTGTTGTGGTTGTAGGTGACAGGTTTGGTGAGGACGTGTATGGCTCGTAGCGTGACTGTTAGGCATGGTCCAACATTATCAATACGGTAAACCTGCTATTTAAGTCATACTCACCACTTCTTTGATATTAAGCCTAGGTTTTAGCTTGTCGAGGTTGGGGTTTTGGTTATAGATTTTCATTGGCCTTTGGGTCTGTATTTTAAATGAAATGGAATGTAATGTAAAGAGGAATTTTTGGACGTAAGGTGAAACTTGAGACATTTAATAGGTTCCGCATGTAAATGGTGATTTCAACGTTTTTTGTTTATAATGTACATAGTGGAAGCCCCATTTCTTGCAATGCTTCCATGGCCGTTGGATGACCGTGTATACTTGACTGAAGACTAGATGAGCCTTCCCAGAGCTAGTCCTTTTTCATACTAGGTACGGCATCACAGAGCTGGTCCTTTTTCATACCAGATGAGGCATCAAAGAGCTGGTCTTTTTTCATACCATATGTGGCAGCTACTCAGATCTAGTCCTTTTTCATACTAGATGAGCCTCCACAGAGCCAACACTTTTTCATGCTGGTTGTGTCATCTACATAGAGCTAGTCCTTTTTCATACTAGATGTGTCTTCACAGAGCCAGCCCTTTTTCATGTTGGATGTGGCATCTACACAGAGCTATTCCTTTTTCATACTAGATGTGTCTTCACAGAGCCAGCCCTTTTTCATGCTGGATGTGGCATCTACACAGAGCTAGTCCTTTTTCATACTAGATGTGTCTTCACAGATCCAACCCTTTTTCATGCTGGATGTGGCATCTACATATACCTGACAATGGAAGGGACCAATCCTCTCACCATGTCACAGCCCTTACATCCGACCATGGAAGGAACCAATCCTTTCACCATGTAGGAATGGCACTACACTTACATCTGATCATGGAAGGAACTAATCCTCTCACCATGTCAGAATGGCATAGCACGGACACATCACTTCCTCTTGGGAGGAGCCTCAATCTAGAGAACACCAAGCTTCTCCATGAAGTACTCAAACTTCACCTTAGCCAATGGCTTAGTTAACACATCAGCTATATGTTCATTCGTCGCAACATACTGGAGCTTCACTACTCCTCTCTACACCATATCCCTGATATAGTGATACTTGATCTCAATATGCTTTGACTTGTAATGGAATACTAGATTCTCGGACAATTTTACACAACTCTCGTTGTCGTAGTATATACAAGTAGCATCTAACTGGAGATCAAACAAATCAGATAGTATCTTCCTCAGCCATACTACCTCACAACTACCTGAATAGGCTGCAACATACTCTGCTTCAGCTGTACTCAGTGCCACACAAGATTGCTTCCTGCTAAACCAAGAGATCACACTTGATCCCATACTGAAGCAACACCCTAAAGTACTCTTCCTATCGATGGCACTGCCTGCCCAATCTAAATCAACATAACCCTCCAGGTTAATCTTTTGATTCGCATCATACTTGAGCCCATAATCAATTGTACCCTTCAGGTACCTGAGAAGATGCTTTGCAGCAGTCAAGTGAACACTTTTCAAATCTGTCAAGTACTGGCTTAAGGTGTTCACAGCAAATCAAATTTCTGGTCTCGTGTTCATCAGTTACATCAATGACCCAATCATCTGACGATACATCGTAGCATCAACCGACTCTGATGAAGCATCACTCAATAGCTTCAGGTTTGATGCCATAGGTGTGGTTAATTCCTTGCGGTCCATCATCCCAAATCTCTTTAGGATCTCTACTGCATAATTTCCTTGTCCAAGAAAGATTCCATCTACAGTCTGCCACACCTCCATACCTAGGAAATAGTGCATCATTCCCAAGTCCTTCATCTCGAACTCAGCAACAATATTTCTCTACGTATCAGCAATCAACCCATTCATACCTTTCATAAACAGATTGTCTACATATAGTAGGAGTATCACCGAGTTTCCACCTTCCACCCTATACTAAAGGTTGGAATCTGCTTTACTTTTGGTAAAGCCCAAACTGGATAGAAAGCTATCAATTCTGTCGTACCAGGTCCTAGGTGCATGTTTCAAACCATACAAGGATTTCTTCAATCTGCATACATGAGAGTCTCTGTCATGTGTCTCAAAACCGAGTGGTTGTTCTACATACACTTCCTCTTCTACTACACCATTCAAAAAAGCAATCTTGACATCCATCTGGTGTATCTTCCATTTCATCACTGTAGCCTGAGCAAGTATTGATCTGATGGAAGTGTATCTACCTATAGGTGCAAAGGTTTCTTCATAGTCTATTCCTTCTTTCTGAGAGAAACCCCGAGCTACAAATCTTTCCTTATATTTTTCAATGCTACCATCTACAGCATGCTTGATCTTGTATATACATTTGGAAGTTACAACTGACTTCCCTTCTGGTCTTGGGACAACATCCCAAACGTCATTCTTCATGATTTATTGATATTCTTCAATCATAGCATCCTTCCATTCTTTCTGATCTATTGCTTCTTCATAACTGTAAGGTTGTTTATCAATGAAATCACATAGTAAGGCTACATACCCAGAGCAATATTTGGTCCTCTTTCTTTCTCTGTGATTCTCTTCTGGAGCACCATATTTTTCCACACCTTGGATAAGTTCATGTACCCAAGCAGGTTTCCTCTTATGAAAATTATTCTCCAGAGGTGGATCTACAGGTCTTTGTGGTTCCTCAAAATCTCGATCTTCTTCTTGAGCTTCTTCGTTCATGATTGTATCATGAAATCTGGGTACATTTGCTTCTGCTTCTTCAGAATCTTCAGCAGGTCTCTTTTTGGATTTGTTGTAAGTTGTATCTTCATCAAATGTCACATCCCTGCTAATGTCAATCTTCTTGTACCCTGGGAAATAGATTCTGTAAGCCTTCGAGCTTTCAAAGTATCCCACAAATATGCCCTTCCTTCTTGAAGAATCTAATTTTTTTCTCTTCTCTTTTGGAATGTGTATGTACATGGGACAACCAAATATTCTGAGATGGCTGACTTCTGGTTTCTTTCCAGAGAAGACTTCTTCAGGAGTCTTGTTCTCGAGTACTATATGTGGAGTACAGTTCTGTACAAACACCATTGTTCTAGTAGATTCTGCCCAAAGGTGCATAGGTAGATCTTGATAATGAAGCATAGCTCTTGCAGCTTCCATGATAGTTCTATTCTTCCGTTCTGCAACCCCATTCTGCTATGGATTATAAGGAGTGGACAACTCCCTCTTAATCCTTGATTCTTTGCATAGCTCTTTGAATTCATTTGAATTGAATTCTCCACCATTATCTAATGAATTGTCTTGATCTTCTTTTCAGTATGGTTTTCGATCAAGGCTTTGAATTCTTTAAATTTGTTGAATACTTCATCTTTGTTCTTCATAAAGTAAACCCATGTCTTTCTAGAAAAATCATCAATAAAAGAAACATAGTATGCATACCCTCTTAGTGAGTTTTATGACATAGGACCGCATACATCAGAGTGGATGATTTCTAGAATTCTTTTCGCTTTGCTTTCGCTGTTGGGAAATGTCTTCTTTGTATTCTCTCCTTTCGCACATCCTTTGCAAACACCACCATGTTTGGCTTGAAATTCTGGAAGACATTCAATAGCTTTTCTTGCAATAGGCAGTGCTCTGTAATGCACATGTGCAATCCTTCTATGCCAAAGCTCATTTGGATCTACTCTGTCATGGATCAAGGCTTGTTCTAGACGACCCTTCAATTTGCACAAACCTCCTTCTTGTTCTCCAATCACTACCGCATCATCGATAGTCTTTCCTTTTGGCCACATAATGACTTGACCATCTATGAATGCAACCCGCATTCCTTTTGCATCCAATGTTGAAATGGATAGAAGGTTCTTCTTGAGTCCTGGCACAAACAATACTTCTTTCATTGTTAGAGACTTACCAGAGTCTAGATTATATGAAGATTCCCCACTACCTTTTATTGGATATTGGTAGTCATCTCCTAGTTTCACCTTGTGAGGTGATTCATGTTCTGACAGTCTTACAAATGATTAATTGAATCCCATCATATGTTTGGAAGCACCACTGTCTATAATCCAATCATTGCTTCCATGTGAAACAGCTCCCGTGAGAGTGAAGATCAGTACATATTCATCCTCACTTGAATAGTCATCGCTTTCTTATCTAGTTCTCTTTGAAGAAGGTTCATCATCCTCTATAGCATGGGCATGATGTTTTCTCTTGTTTCCCTTCTACCTTATGTTTCCTTTGTTAGGACAAAATCTGGATATGTGACCTTTTTCATCACATGTGTAACATCTAATGGTACTTAGATATTTTATAGAGTGTGAGTCTTACCTTTGGAGTGATAATTGTTCCTCCTATTTTTCTTGGAGTGAACTATGAGGGCTTGATCTTCACTACCAATCTTCTCTTCTCAAGCTACTATCCCAGCTTCTTCTTGAGAGCATTCTTCCCATAGCCTGATGAACTTGAATAACTTCTTTTTGGCACAGATTCCTTGAATGAAATAGTCCCATGATCTTGGGAGACCACTCAAGGTGTTCATCACAATATCTGCATTTTCCACTTCTTCATCTACTGCTTCTAAGAAACCCTTGTAAAGTAAGACTGAATAGTTTCAGCATTCTAGATCTTCACATTCTTCAATTGGTTTCTCAAGGTCATCTTCCTGTTAATGTTCTTCCCTTCAAACAATTTGGTTAGGGCATCAAACATAGCTTTAGGTGTCTTAAGAGATGATACATGTGGTATGAGATGATCCTTGATAGAATCAGCAATGATCCTCTTTGCCATATGGCATCTTATTCTTATGTAAGGCCTTAGCCCCATCTCCCTCTGGGACTGGAACCTCCTCATTGATATAGGATTCTAATTCATTCTCTTCCAAGACCAGGGAGATCCTATACTTCCAAGCTCGAAATTTTTCAGCTCCCTCAAGCTTTTCATCAATCTTGGTATGATGAGACATCTTTAAATGAGAACCTCAAATGGAAATACAAAAGATTTTAGATCTTACCAAGTTCGAGATGTCGGATCTGAAACTTGAGCTGAAATCCTGTAGGGATGGTTCAGGAGAAAATTAGGGTTTTGCTTTTTCAGAGTTATGTCCACCCAAATGCCTTGAAATTTGTCCCTAACTTTGATTTTGGAGAGGATATCAATCTAGGCCCGGGCTCACTGAAAAATTCCTCTTCTATAAAAATCCCTAATTTCTGACAGCAGTGACAGGTCCAAAAAGATGTGCCCTAAGGAGGAGAGTAATTCCACCTTACTTTTGCTGAAAATCTATGGAGGAAGATCCACAAACTAGGAAGCCCTAGTTCCCGCAGCTGCACAGTGTCTTCTTCTCAGGTTATCTCTCATACCATGTTAGAATTTCATCATTAAGCTAGCATTATATTAGGATCTTTACTGAGAGAATAACAAGCACAACAATCAAACACAAGAAACAATGAACAAAATGCTTATCCTTGGGGAAACCATAAATGGAAAAACCCTGCAACCTCAGAGATAGAATCAGCACCAAATAGTAAGATGCACTCCCGACAGTAGTAGTCTTCTTCTTGTCTAGTCCCAGTGTATTTCCTTCCTCACTAATGCACTACACTTGAGTGAGTGAGTGATGTGTGTGATAAATAGAGAGGCTCACTCTCTATTTATATTCTTTCATTCACTTGAAGTGCACTCAATCATGTCAGCCTCACTTAACAATTACTTACTAGAGTCGACATCTCTATGAGTGTCTAATAACCCTAGTGCCCTATAACTGTGGGGACTTTAACTCTTACACAATCAGAAAGTTACCCACTATGACTTGACATGACTTGTTTACATTATTGAACCTCCTGATCCGAACATCAGGGAAAGACAACATGAATCAAATACATAATAGATACATCCCAGAATAAACATCCGGTTACAATACATAAGATACATAGGTGAATTCATTCCAAAGTTACAAATACATCAACAACTATCACTGATGTAGTGTATTCATTGACAGTACAAGATATTCATTTATATTTACTATGCTGTTTATTTATAATCCATGGCTATGTAAATGAAACATAGACACTAGTAAAGGTCTTACAACCTGTATGTAATGATTTTCGTTACTATGTATTTAATTGCGAAGGTCATGGCGAATGTAGAAGAAATAAGACCCTTCAGGATTCAATATTGGTTCATGTTATGTAATGGGGTTTGACTGATATAATGTTTGTGAAAATGGGAAAAAAAGGGTCCACAGAATCTTATCTCGCGACCTCGTTACACTTACATGGTTCTTATTTTAATATGATTACTACGGCTTGGTTTATCTTAAACGATTACTATATATGTATTATTGTTGTGGTTTGTATTAAGGCCTACGATTTAGATTGGATTCTGACCAGTCGATACTATTTTATGTCTGTTGATTTATATATTTATATATATGGTAGTTCAGCTATAGATAATAGCTTAGGTTAACTAGGTTGTAAGCTTAGACTTATATATATATATATATATATATATCACTGCTGAACTAGTCTATGTAAATCTAAAACATGCCACTGCTGACAAATGGAATATGCTAGTAGAGTTATAAAGCCCAAAAGAACATATAGGTAAAATAACTGAAATAAAACCTAGTTTGTAATTAACACAGTTTCGATAGTAAATATAATACAGGAATGGAAACAAAAGTGCAAACCCTTGATAAACATTTATACATGAATTAAATTGCAGAAGTAATCTAAAGAAATAAACCATGGATAAATCTAACCTAGGGTTATAATTTAAAATGGAAACCCTCAATGATTTGAACAGAAATCGAACATATAGGGCTAGAACATCTAATGTGAATCTTTACCTAAATCATCTAGCATTTAATATAGAAAATAGAATAGGCATCCTTGGATCTCATACCTGTAATCTAAAGCTTCTTTAAGGGCTGAACCTGCACACTCAAATAACCAGCATTAAAAATTCATAGGCAAATCTTACCTTTATATTAGATGACCAAATCACTTGGTAACTACCACATTCTACCCAACCATGACCTGGGACCATTCCTGGTTTCAATCCGGATCCCCCCGAGCTGGGCTCCAACATGTAAGTAGATTAGAGCTCCTAAGGTAGTGTTTCCTATCTCGTATATCAGTTCTGGATCAGTTCTCCTTTTCCTTCCATGAAATTGTTCTTGAAGCATTCTCTTAAGAGTAAAAACAGGTAGAATAATGACTCCAATAAGATAGATAAGAACCCCAATCCTTTCCTTGGCTTAAGACTTTATGGATAGAGTTTTCAATCAAAGGGGACAGTTAAATCAAGAAACCTTTATTTCTCGATTTAACCCTTTTTAATTAATTTGGGTAATTTTTATTACTTTAACTTAAAAACTTTCAACTAGTTCCTAATTGGTCTTTCTGTAGGTATTGTACTCTTTATTGTGTTTTGATAATAAATAATAATGGATGGAGCTTTCCTTTCTTTATTATATCATTAATATTATGACTATAGTTGGGATTTCTCCCTTGCTACAAGGCAGGAATGGCTCCCTTCCATCTATAGAATGAAAGGGTAGGTTCTTGTGTGGAAATGCAGAAAATAAATGGATAGAAAGTAAGAAAGAATAGTAAGACAAAAAATGGCTGGAACTCCCTCTGCAAACAATGTTAGGGCTTAACTCCAGCTACCTACAAACAACTATTAGAAGCAAAAAAACCTACAAAACAAGTTAAGAAACAAACCTACAAGCAAATATGGGTTAGAAAACAACTAAGCTACTAAAGCAAATACATGAGAAAACAATGGTATACCTTCTCTTTGGTGCAATGGACCACCATGCTCTGGTTGGAAGAAGCACCTCTCTGTCTCTCTCTTGGCAATGGAGGAGCTGTGGCTAAATGGGAGAATGAATGAATGAGAGAGGGGATGTGGGTGGCTTGAGAGACAAAGGGTCTCAAGGCATCCATAGGTAGCATAACAGTATGCAAGGGAGAAGTGTTTTGAGAGTGACCCCCACCGCTCTATTAATAGCGTTTTTGGGGATTTTTAGGGTTTTAAGCCCCTGGTTGGGGCTTTAGCCCCTTTTGGGGGATTTTTTTAGTCACTTATGTCCTAATTTTATCTCCTTTTTGGGTTATTAGCTCCTTTTAGTGGTTTTAGCTCCTTTTTAGAGGGTTTAGCCCCTAGGAGAACTTATTTAGGCTCTTTTGGGGGTTTTTAAGCCCTTTTGCTCATTCTTAAGCCTTTTTGAGGGCGTGGGGGTTTAATGGGGTGAAATGAGGGTCGTGTATGGGTGTCCTTGAGTGGTGTAGGCCATGTAGAGCTGAGTGAGCAATTTTTTGGGTTAACAAATCGCCCCCTAATGTGTGAGGGCAGGAGCTCATCGTACGACCGATGGACATCATAGGATTTGCTACGGAGAGGTGGTGCTTCCAGGGCTGGGGCATGGTGGATTTTGGTTTTTGTATTAATATGGTTCCCATAAATGGGTGAGATACAAATAATGTGTGACATGTATATGGACAAGTTGGGCATCCCCATGCTCGTGACAAATGTCAAAAGAATAATTTGATCTATGCTCTAAAATACAAGAGCTAATCATATACAACTTATGATACATAGTGGTTGCCTCAATGCGAGGTTGACTACAATACTGATATGAATAACTGGTACATTGGACCCATGGAATTCTCATGGAATTCTATATCTTCGTGACTGATAGCTTGCTGGATCTGAAACGATACATAACTGTATGGACTCACTGATGGAGAGTTAGAGTCTCTGTGGTACAAGTATGTTGCATCAATCATAAATCTATATAAAAGCCCCACTGGGGGTTCTGAACACTGTTTGCAACGCAACCTGAAAATCACAAGGGACATAACCTGCTTAGGTCCCTCGAATAGACTCATCAATGTGGTAGAGTCAGGTGACATCTGGGGTCTTCCACCAAATGCTGCACGGACCAAACCTTGTATGAATCTCAACGGTGCAATGATGTAGTTGGAGTCGAGCACATGAGAAACAACCATCCCAAGAGGCACTAAGGACTCCTCTCAAGTGGTCCAAGGAACTCATCAATGAGGTTAATGAAACCAAGATATAGGGACCTTTGGGTCTATCCTATGGAATATGTGTGTTGTCGTCGATAGAGGGAAACTTTCCCCTGGTCAAGGTAATGATGTTTTCTTGAGTAGAAGAGAAAGGGAGATAAACGAAAGATGTGAGACAATCTGTAGACTAACCCACTGAATCAACCGGGGGGGGGGGGGGGGGGGGGGGTAAAAAGGGGGGGGGGGGGGGGGGGGGGAGGGAGTTGAACAAGGGCAGGGGGAGTGTGGTAGACTCAAACTTCCTTTGTTCAGAGTATGATGGCATGGCGGACGTGGTAGCAAATGAAACTAACTTATGTGAATGGGATCAACGCTATAATATTGGGGATGTCATTGCAAATGGTAAATACTTGGGGGAGGTGGACACTTTTTATATTGATGGGATCCAAAGAAGACACATTGAAGAGTACTCTGAACAAAGGTGACATAAGGGGGGAATGCTGCCAAACTATTTTCTGTGAGGTGGTGTCTAGGGACACCATTGTGGTACGATATCGTGGATTTTTGGCGAGCTCGAGAAAGTAAATGCTCGATGCTGCTTTCAATTTTAGAGAGTCTGAAATCATGAAGAAGAATCCAGTGGGGGCTCTTTTTCATTGGTAGTCTCCGGTGCCCAAAAAAGGATAAAAGTATACACATGAGAGGTCACCCATCCTGTAGGGGATGAGAGACTTCTTTACCATTGGTAGTCCAATCAGGCTGAAAAAGGTTAAACCTATACTGACTAGATGATCATTTAGATACTTCTACGAGCATGAACAAAGCCAAGTTTGATCGGCAATATTTTCTTAATGAGACTCGGATGGAAAAGAGCTTAACGAAAACCCAAGGCGAGCTTTTTCATAAAGTGCGGCCCCTCTGCCTGAGAAAGCATAAAAGTATGTAGATGGGAACGGTCTTGGCTTGGATATGAAAAGGTGGTCCTTTTCATTTGATGGTCTACATGGTCCACAAAAGGAGGTAAATGAGACGATGTAGACGCCTTTTCCTATCCTTTAACAAGTGGGAAAGGAAGCAGTTGTGCTCAACAATCTTTTCATTGTTTTTAGGAGTCAGAAAAGAGCTTAAATGGAACTCTAGTATGCTCAACCAATTGTAGTGGCACAGGTGATGCCCCATCTTGGGACGGTAGACAGTGGTATAAAGGTCATCCGTGCAGTATGGATAGAGTAGATGGCTCTCAAACATACCAATACATGGACGGGATAGATCGCAGTAGAGGCACGTGAGTTGGTGCAGCAGATGCATGCAAACTGAGGTGGTTGTCAAACAGAGGTCAGGAGAGTTGTGTGTGAGCTGCAGTGAACGGAATTCACTACATGTGATGTGAGTGCAAGTATGGGGGCAGTTATGTGCCAAATATGTGCAAGAGAAATAAATTGTTTTTTGGGCAAAGGTCCAGAGATCTACGTAAGGTGCGGTGGATGTAGTAGACAACTATATGTTACAAAAATAAAAATGGTTTTCCTTAACGGGCGTTGACCTAAAAACTCGCATGAGCAGTGGTAGGCAAGAGTGATACAAGTACAGGTCCTCAGACAATTACATTGCTATGTTGTGGCTCCTAAATCAAGGTAGCTTCCAGGAAGAAGTCCCAAAATTTGTTTGTTACACATGACATGATTGTCTCATAAGGAAATGTAAATATAAGCCCAGAGGTGTGAGAGGTGTCCCGAATTTATTCCGGGTGACTTTGGATTAGGAGCTGATGGTGTTGCCCCTGATTTTTGCTGAAAAAATTAAAAAACAAGAAAATAAAATGAAGCGACTCATTGGTGATGTTAAGCATAAAATCTCTTGAGGTAGATCCTGTTGCGGTGGTTCTCCAAGATTTTCCCATCAGATTCAACAAGGGTGTATGCCCCTTTTCTGAGGAAATGGTGGATGACATACAGGCCATACCACATTGAATCAAAATTTCCTTTTTCCAAGTTATCGTTGGGTTGGTCGTATACTAGAACTATATCGCCTTCACTTAAGGTGTGATGGTGGACATGGGAGTCATAGTGGACCTTTGACTATGTTTTTGTTGCTTCAATGGCTTGGAGGGAATCTCGACGATCTTCTATGGTTTGCTCAAGTTGGAGCAGTCATTATTCTAAAGGCAAAGCATCAGGGAGAAGTTCTACTGTGAGGCGGAGGGGTGGGATTTGGCACTCTATAGGGAGTACTGATTCAACACCATGTACTAGGTGGAAAGGAGTGAAACCAGTTGTGGTTTTTGTGGATGTGCGATAAGCCCATAGGGCAGAGAATAGCATGTGATGCCAGTTGGTTTTATGGTTTCCTACCATCCTTTGGAGCATTGTTTTGATGATTTTGTTGACTGCTTCAACTTGGCCATTGCCCTGGGGGTAGTAGGAAGATGAGTACTAGTGTTCAAATTTCAACATGGTTGACAACTCAGCCCATACAATGTCTTGAAAGTGTGCTCCATGATCTAAGACTATTTTTTTAGGAACACCAAATCGTGAAATAACATGGTCAAAGAAGAAGCACGCTGTTGTTTTAGCTTTGCAATAAAATGTGGGCATGGCCTCGGCCCACTTAGTGAAGTAATTGACTTCCATAATGATGTATTTATGACCATTAGTCAAGACAGGGTTGATTGTCATGAAGTTGATTGCCCATTTGCAGAAGGGCCCGACAATGACTACGGGGTGTAATGGTGCAGGGGGGGTTCTTTCCTTTGGGGAAAAGAGCTGATAGCTGCGACAATGCTTGACTGCCTCTATGCAATCAGTGAAGATGGAGGTCCAAATAGTTATTACATGCATCGATGATCTGATTAATGAAGGGTGTTGGGAAGTTGTCTTTGGGACACGCCCCATTGAGATCATGGAAGTCTGTGCAAACGTGGATGGTACCCTATTTCTTATTCGCGGGAACAAGATTAGAAACCCAAGTGGTGTAGGCGATGGGGTAGATGAATTCAGTTTTGCGCAGCTTCTCTATCTCGACTTTGACCGTAGCCACTTTGGAAGGATGGATGGGCCATTGCTTTTGACGTACTGGGGCCACATCGGGCCATGTGTCGATGTGTCATTCCACGATGGATGGATCTAAGCTGGGCATTTTAGTGTAAGACCAGGAAAATATGTCGTAGAATTTTTGGAAGAGGGATTTATAGGCAGTGACTTCTTTTGGGGAGCAAGATTCCCCCAGCATGATTTCTTCAACAACCTCGGGGTTGTTTGAGATGTTAATTTTGATGGTGGGTGAGATATTGGCCATGTTCCTTTCTTCGAAGGTGTATGGTGCCAGGATGGGGTTCTTGAACCATTCAACTTTCCCATGTATGAAATCTTTGCTTTCCATGAAAAACTAGTTAGACTGTGACACAAGTTCTTCTAGGAGGAAGAACGAGCGATGGTGCATGTCATCCCATGGGTATTCTGGGGCTGTTAAAGATTCAAGTGTCTCCTCATCATTGTGGAAGCAATGAAGAGACAAGTCTTATGGACCATCATTGGAGGTGGAGACGAGCGGGTTAGTTGAACTGGACATCCTGTAAATGGACATGGTGTCTGAGAAAGGAGGTGGGGGGTGAACTTCTTCAATCAGGGTGATCTCAGACTCAAGGGAATGTTGACGGAGGTCGGCTAAGTCCATTCAAAACTCAGGGAATTCTTGGAAATGGTGAGAATAATGTCCATACAAACTGCAAAGGGTGCAAGCATGGTTTGTTCTCAATGACTTGTTTTTTATGGTTGGCATGCTCGGAAGGTCAACCACAGGGAGGTTTTCATTTCTATCCATGGCATCCAAATGCACGTGGATGTTTGGGATTTCAGGGTAGTTCTAAGTTGGATGGCCCTATTGCTCTCAGACCACATAAGGTGAGATATACCAAGGTTATGTAGTAGCTTTCACATTCTTTCCCCTAGCCCTTTTCGGGTGAGTCGATGCTTGTGCAGGTGCGGGTGCGGTGGTTGGTTTTTACGGACTGGGAGGAGGATGGGACTCGACCACAATGGGCTACATAGGTGTTAATAATACCTAGGGCATTGATGGTTGAGCAGGTGGATCAAGATACCACATGATAATTCCCAATGTAAAGTTGGGTAGGTTCAGGGTGGCCATTACCGGCTTGCTCATGACACCAGGTGGGGGAAAGAGGAAGGGAATTGTATGGACTAGAGAGGAGACTAGATAAATCCCTAATGGTTGTATGTGGAGCTGAGGTTGTGTTTGCAACTGTGCATAATGCTATGGCTACGGATGGTGTTGCAACTACTGTTGATGTTGTGGCTGCAGACGGTGTTGTGGTTGTAGTTGGGGTTGCGGCTACGACTGTTGTTTGGGTGCAGTGGTGTTGGATGAGAGCATGCACAAGTTTGTAGTCTCATTTTGTGTAGGTGGTGGTGACACTAAGGGGAAAGGAGCCATCATGGTGGTATCAGAAAACAACCCAGGGCCCACATTCAACAATGGGGAGGCTAGTGTGTTGTCAACCATGGTGTTGATTGCAGGGACCACATTTGTGTGTGTGGTCATCCCTTTTGGTTTAATGGTGTTGATGGTAGGGATAACATTGGCGGGTGTAGTTAACCCTTGCGAATCACGATAAGTGAGTTTATTAACCATCATGATCTTCCCTTCATGGGGGAACATCGTGAGATAGAAGACAGTTGATGCGACAGCTCTCATGGTGTACATATAACTTCTTTCGAGGAGAAGGTTTTAGTCCAGTTGAGCATTGACAACTTCTATGTCAATTAGAACTGTCTTCCAAAATAATGTTATGGGGACATGCGGGAGGATTCCTTGGGATTTAGTGGGATGGCCATCATAATCCCACATAGTTGTGGAGGATGGTAGTAGAATTGGGGATCCAATTTTCTGCCAAACTAGGGTAGACGTAACGCATGTAGATGCCCCCTCATCCACTATGCATTGGTGCAAAACCGAATTCTAGATAGATACTAGGATTTGAAAGGTGATGGTTGATGGCATGCGTGGTTCTCCATTCTACGGGTCGAATGTGATCTACTTGGAGTCAGAAGGGCCTATGGCCCTAAGGGTGGCTAGTAAGGATTTATGCTCGTTGGGCACATTTTGAGTACCTCAAAAGTCGACATGGCCGTTGGTGTTTGGGCCAAATATTCCACGATGCTATAGTTGACCGTAGCTCTAGCCATGGTGTTATTGGCAACTGGGTGTATGGGGGGTGGGGGAAAGGGGGTAACTAGAGAGGTGCATTAACCAATTTTGACATAGATGTTGCTGATGTGTCATCGAGTTCGGTGGTGGTTCCATACTGATTTTGTTAGGTTTGTAGGTTGACCTCTTCAATCGTCATGGCTAGCAGGTGGTGGACACCTGTTTCGGCCATGGGAGGTGCCCCTGGAGCATTGGGAATGGGTTGGGGAGGAGGTGCGGTTGCCACCAATCCTTGGATTGGTAATGGGTTCTGAAGCACCATAGGAGGAGGTCCTTATGGTGCCGGGTTGGGTTGGGCTTGGTCCGTTGTGTTGGTGGCATGTTGAACCTCATTCTGAATGGCCTACTTCATGCAACCCATGAAGGGACACTCGAATGTGTAGTTCCCGTAGACCTCATAGACTGTGCATGGTTTTTTCATACATAGTGGAGTGTTGTGTCTCAGTGCATTTGGTCGTGGAGGATTTTGGGTGGGTTGGTTTGTCGCGGCATTGTTGGGAGCGTTTGGTTGTTATCCACCTCCCTGTGGTTGATTATTGGATTGGTTTCGAGGTCAATTATTCCTAGCTTGCCCTTTTTTATTATTGGGGGCTGGCTGGTTGGGACGGTTTTGTTGCACAAACACTTGTCCCAATGGAGCAGGTGGAGTAGGGGTGCAGGCTTGAACTGCTTGCACTGGTGGTGCATAATAAATTTGGGTGGGTAGCGGTGCCACAAATGTCGGCATTTTTCCTATGTATTGTTGTGTCTGCCACGTCAAGGCTTGAGCCTTCTACAGTGGTGCAGGCTGTGCATAATAAGTTGTTGCTCTGGACTGGGACATCATTCTTGCATAGTCTAGAGTTGGTTATGGTAGGAAACACTAGCAGTGTTGCTTGGTTGTGGTGGAACTGCAGGTGGTGTCGGACGGTGTTGTGGCTGTTGGGAGATTGAACCTATGATTCCATCTGTAGCATGGGATTCCCCCAGTGCATCCCAGTAGGAGGTACCAGCATGGGGAGTGTCTGGAATGATGATGTAAAGGTATCTAGACTATGCATAGATTGGGTCAAACTATTGCGCTTTCAGTATGGCCTCCTATTCGGACTGGGGACGTTCAAATGTAACATCCTTTGCTATTGATGGGAGCAAGGTTTTTAGAAACAAATCTAGGAAGATCCTGTCATCAAGTTGGATTTTACACAAACTACAGCATCGTCGCCACTCATGGATGTGGTCGGTTATATGGTTCACAGTGTTTTGGCGGCAGGATAACAAGATCTCCACCCCTTCGTCATATATAATAGGGAGTTGGAAATATTGCAGGAACATGAAAGGCAAAGAGTGTAAATTTGGGTACTTGGCTTATGGTAGCTTAATGTACCATTTAGCTGCAACACCTATTAGGGTGCATTGGAACAGCCTTAGCCTAATCAAATCATCTATGATGTTGTTTGATGAGCACCATAGATGAAATGTCATGATGTGGTTTTGGGGACACTCCCCTACCTTCCCTTCAAACTTGGGAATGTCTAAGGGAATTTTGGTTGGCATGGGAGGACAAAAGTTTTGGTGGCAGATGGGGTCATTTTTTAGTTGAGCTAGATCAAGCAAGTTGAGATGAGCCATGAAAGGCATATTTGACCCCAGGTTGATGTGAGATGGGGAAGGTATGGTGGTGGGGTTTGCAGGTGCATAATGTACCTGCATAGTTTGGGGTACTAGTGGTTCCATTATAAATGGGCTAGTGCCCCCAAGTGTGGTGTGAGGGATAGTGTTGGTGGAAGTTCCACTGCCCGCATGTACGATAGGAGGGTTAGTGTAGGTGGAAGGGCCACTTCCCCCAAGTGTTTCAGGTGGGACGGCTTGAGTGGTCACTATGGGTGGTGGCAGCTAACTGATGACAGTTTGCATGACCATGTTAGGGCCACCTACAGGGTTGTTGGTGACATTTTGTGGTGTCAACATTGGTCCACTAGTGATTGCTATGCTGGAAAATGGATTTGGGTTTGCACCAACCATGGGCCTTGATGGTGCTCTATGCACGTCTGAATCTGAATCAGACATTGTGTGGCCTTCTGATGGTGTGAGAGGTTATCGGGAATGGTGTAGATGATGTCGGTTCAATGACCTGAATTGTGGTGCTTCACCTCTTAGGCATGAGGAAGAGCGTGAGGGATCAATTGTGTTAGATTTGTGTATCAACTGGTGGGAATGATTTTTTGGACCCCTCTTTTAATGGCTTCCTATTAGATGTAGGTGGTCACTCAGCCACCAAGACTACCAGAAGACAATGCTTGGATTTTTCCTCATGGGTGTTCTACTCAATCGATGTGGGTCGTTTCCCGTTTCACTTGGGAATTCCTCTCAGCGGCCAGCTACTTTATGGTTCATGTGGTAGTCACAATGAGTTTCTGGGAAGAGCCCAAGTACTTTCAACGGTTAAGGAAGTCAGGGACTTATGTCCTCAAAGACTGCAAATTTTGGAACTTAGTGTAAATTTATAAATTTTAGTGGCTCTCTCAACATCATGAACTGAGTTGGGTTCATTTATGTGGTGTGGTGTGTATGTATTTCTATGTTTCTGTTATTTGGTGGCTACAAATGGTTTATGAATATTCCACAATGTTCATCATATTATATTTGAAAGTCGTAAATAAACAAAATTTTTGTAGACAGATGCCATTTTTTACCCTGAATTGTGATAGCCTAACTAGGTGACTACCTTACACCTATATTCTTCTTCAAACAAGAGAAGGTGTTGGGCTCTCAACACAATGGGACTAAGCCCATCCATAGATCCACAGGTCACCTCCCGGATGAAAGGTTGGTCAACAGGGAGGATGCTTAGCACCATGAGAAGCCCTCGTTCTCTACCCCCTCTACCTTCCAAGTCACTCGTTTTTAGTGGCTTCAAATAATATTGGGTGAAGGGCCTATTACTATATGAATTGTGCCCTTCGTCTTATCCCAAGATACCCCAAAGGGTGATGACTGGGTAGAGGAGGAAGGGTAAGAGAGATTCTTGATTTTTGGTAAGCTTTAGTTAGGTTAGATTCATTAACCCATTAATTGTTTAATTTACACTTAATTCTGTGAATGAAATTGAAGTAAAATGAAATAGAAAAAGAAATCAACAATTCAGATGGACAGAGGTAGCTGAGCCACACTGACAGTCCTTAACCATTAAAAATTAACTTCTGAGTAATAGACCACACGTTTTAGGTCAAACATGGTGAGGGGGTATCTAAATTTTTTCAGAAACAGGCGATGGGGTCGCTCAGATTTTGTAGACAGAAGCGCTCTATCTTTCTGAAGGAAGTCACACCTTTCGAGGGAAAAAGGGTGACCTCATCGCACATATGAGGCCTAAATGAGCGACTTGGTCCCTTCTTTAGGCCCGATAAGTGCGACAGTGTTTTGGATTGGGGGTTTTTTATCATGAGTCAGATCCAGCTGACAGTAACCTGTACTGTGGAAAAATGGACTCAGATTTTTCTTGTGGAGGCTCAGCAGAAATAGAAACTGTAAATAACGAGGATTTAAACTAGATTTGACAAGAAATTTAACCTAGGGAAAAATTGAACTTAAATTTGAATTTTTTTAAAAACAGACCCAAAGATCCTGTGGTATTGAACTGGTATGGTCGTCAGTTCTGTAGTTGGGATTTCTCCCTTGCTATAGGGTAGGAATGGCTCCTTTCTGTTTATAGGAAGGAAGGGTAGGTTCTTGTATGGAAATGCAGAACATAAATGGCCAGAAAGCAAGAAAGAAAATTAAGACAAGAAATGGCTGGAAACCCCTCTGCAAAAAATGTTAGGGCTTAACTCCAGCTACCTACAAACAATTATTAGAAACAAAAAACCTGCAAAAAAAGTTAAGAAACAAACCTGCAAGTAAATATGGGTTAGAAAACAACTAAGCTACTAAAGAAAATACATGCGCAAACAATGGTATACCTTCTCTTTGGTGTAATGGGCCACAATGCCCTGGCTGGAAGAAGCACCTCTATCTCTCTTTCTTGGCAATCGAGGAGCTATGGCTCAATGGGAGAATGAATGGATGAGAGAGGGGATGTCGGTGGTTTGAGAGACAAAGGGTCTCAAGGAATCCACGGGAAGCATAACAGTATGCAAGGGAGAAGTGTTTTGAGAGTGACCCCCACCCCTCTATTTATATATTTTTAGGTACTTTTAGGGTTTTAAGCCCCTGGTTGGGGCTGTATCCCCTTTTTTGGGCTTTTTTAGCCCCTTCCGCCCTAATTGTAGCTCCTTTTGGGGTTCTTAGCTCCTTTTATGAGTTTTACCACCTTTTTGGAGGATTTAGCCCTTAGGACAACTTATTTAGGCTCTTTTTGGGGGTTTTAAGCCCTTTTTCTCATTCTTAATCCTTTTTAAGGGTGTGGGGGTCTAATGGGGTGAAATGAGGGTCGTATATGGGTGTCCTTGAGTGGTGTAGGCCATTTAGAGCTGAGTGAGGGATTTTTTGGGTTAACAATGACTATATTTATTATTTATACATACCATGTATAAAATACATAATAATATAACATTTTTTAACATTTGTCTTTGGGCATCATATACCATTATCCTTAGACTTAATGACACTTCTTCATTAAGGTCAAATAGGTAGATGGTTAAGTCTACAATGCTAGTAAACTCTAAACATCCTTGGATATTGGATTCCCTTGTATAACATGGTAGTTCTTTAGTGTGGCAATTGAACCAAGGTGATAGATCAATTGCACTCACAAAATTACTTATCAAACATGCAAATTTACACACAAAGGAGACTGAAATTGGAGCGTAACACTAATTTGTATTGAATAAGTGTACAATATCCAAACTTATGAAGTCATAGGATGCTGAAATAAATAATTAAATGAGATATTCGAATGCATACAGATGCCATTCGAAATAGTCAGAAGCAGGCTTACTAAATCTAGTCAAATCCCCCATAGGTGCATAAAGCAGTTTCCAAATCTGCCTAGGAGCTCACGAATTGGCAAAGTAAAGTAGGCAAGCTAATAGGTGATGGAAAGACAACTCATACATGCTTTTATTAGGAGAAAATAATGGAGGATGATGAGGGAAAAAAACAAGTCAACTGCACCTAGTCTTACTTTCCCGTTTGCCATAAAACTCAGTAAAGCAAGCATTAAAGCAGAAAAAAGAAGACATGCACTAGGGAGGATGTGGAAAAAAGAAGATATGATAAATATAGATTCCAAGAGGTTTCCCAAGCACTCCGTGACTCAGTTTTAGAAAGTTTGACTTCTAGGACATGTGGAAGACAGCTTGCATAGAGTGGAATATTGGAAACTAGGCAAATACGACAAAAATGGATTAATTAATGTCTAAGGTAGCTAACTATGGGTTTATTATTCTAACAGCCCCCCTTAATCCTGAATTCTGATTAAAAATAAGAAAACTATAGGTCCTAGCAACAAGTCTTAGTCACCCTTTACAAACTGCATGTCCATCTAACCAAGGAAAGAGGCAAAAACCCAGTGGGAAAATCCTCCCTTAAACATGGAAAGTAAAACAAATTTGAAAATCTTGTCATCAACCATGCGTCACATCATGATCAGAAATCCATAGTAGTGACTTGAGATTGATGAAGGTCTTCTCACCAAAAAATTTGGTGAAGATGTCAGCTACTTGTTCTGAAGATGCACAAAAGAGTAGGTGAATGGTGCCATCATGCACAAGATGTCTGATATAGTGCATATGGATCTCAATGTGTTTGGTTCTATGTCTATGAACTGGATCATTGCAGATTTGAATGGTACTCTGATTATCACAATAGATAATATTTGAGAACTCTGATTCGAAGCCACAATCACCAAGTAACCCCTGCAACCACTAACATTGAGTGTTTGCATTTACAAATCCTCTATACTCTGCTTTTGTAGATGAGAGTGCAATGGTGCTCAGTTTCTTGCTTGACCAGATAATTGGTCCTTCAGCAAGCATGAACAGATATCCTAATGTTGAATTTCGATTTGTGCTGTCACCTGCCCAATCATTGTCAGTAAACCCAATCAAATCAAGATCAGATTTAGCTTTGTAGAAGATCCCACGAGTTATTGTTCCCTAAACAATGTTAAGGATCCTTTTGGTTGTTCTCCAATCGATATCATGAGGCTGATCCATGTGTGTTGAAGCCACACTTACTACATAAGAAATATCAGGTCAAGTGTGTGTAAGGTACATCAAACACCCAATTAGTTGTCTATACAGTGTACTATCTACCATAGGAGAAGAACCTGCTTCTTCAAGCTTAACTCCTGAAAGGAAGGGAGTCTTGCTTGGCTTGCAATATTTCAAGTTGAACTTTTTCAGAAAATACAAATCATACTTGGACTGATGTACTTTTATTCCATGATGGGATTGAGCAATTTCAAGACCCAAAAATTGGCTCAAGAACCCCAAATTAGTCATAGAAAATGCATGGTTCATTGCATCCTTCAAGGAGGAAATTTATTTCTTTGAGCTTCCTGTAATTAGATGGTCATCCACATACAAGACAATAATCATCAAAGAACCATGAATCAGCTTCAAATAAACATTTTGTATCAGACTTGCATCGAACACAACTCAATGACAACAGAAATCCATCAATCTTGGCATACCAAGCCCTGGGGGCTTGCTTAAGTCCATACAATGATTTCTTTAGCCTGTACACAAAATATGGATTAGTAACAAACCCTTGAGACTGCTGCCTTTAAATGTATTTAGTAATATCTCCATTAAGGAAATCACACTTCACATCCATGTGATGTACCTCCCACTACTTCGAAGCTGCAATGGCTAAGGCTAGCCTAATGGAGTCCATCTTTGCCACTAGTGCAAAGGTCTCATTGTAGTCAATAACATGTGCCTATGAGTATCCCTTGGATACCAATATTGCCTTATATTTCAAATGTGAACCATCAGCAGAAAACTTAGTTATGAAAACCCACTTACATTGAACTAGTTTCCTCCTTGGGGGAAGATCAACCAACTCCCAAGTGTTGTTCTTCTAGAGTGAGTTGAATTATTATTTAATGTCTGCTTTCCATATTGGATCATGTGTTGCATATTAATATGTATTTGGTTTTGATTCAACCATCCGATAGGATTTCTCTACAAAAAAAGTGTCTTTCATGCTTAGGGCACTCTCAAACTGAGATCTAGTCCTCGTAGGATCACTAGGATTTCCAGCTAGTTCCCCAGCTGCATGAATGGTATTTGCTTCCCATTTTGGTCTTGTAGGACTGTTAGGATATGCAATTAAATCATCATTATGACACATATCAGAATCAGCAAACTTATTTTTCTCTTCACTTACAATCAATGGTTCTGGTGGTGAAGAAGACTCTCCAACTTCAACTGTTGATAAAGGCTCTTCTTGGAACTGAACACTCCTTTCAATGAAGGATTTGTTTGTGCTAAAATTGATCAGATTTTACCCTTTTGAATCTTTAGACTACCCAACAAATAGACACTCTTATCTTTGTGGCTACAAAGCCTTCCTCTTTTCTGTTGGAATTCTAGCCCAAGCCCTTGAGCCAAAAATCCTGAAATGGCTCACATCTGGATTGTGCCTACTCCATGATTCAAAAGGAGTCATACCATCAAGTTGTTTATGAGGCACCTATTTTATATATAAGATTCACATTTTATAGCCTCGGCCCAAAACTTTGGTGGCAAATTCTTAGCCTCCAACATACAGGTTGCCATCTTTTACAGTGATTTGTTCTTTCTCTTAGCAACACCATTTTGCTGTGGTGTATAAGGGATTGAAAGTTGCATCTAAATAAATACATATTCACAATATTGAATGAACTCATACTTGACATACTCACCACCATTGTAAGATATTAGGATCTTGAGTTTCCTCCCAGACTGGTTTTCAACCAAATCCTTAAAGACTTTGAAAAGTCCAAAAACTTTAGACTTATGCTTCAGGAATTAAACCCAATAGTACCTGGAAAATTCATATATGAAATTTAATGCATTCATGGCCTGAATCATTGACATATGAGGGAATGGACCAGAAAAATCACTATGGATCAACTCAAGAGTTGCAGAGTTTCTCTCATGACTAGCTCTCTCAAATTTATGCTCTAGGTGTTTTCCTAGGACACAACCTTGACAGACTCCCTTGGAAAACTTAATCTTTGGTAACCCTATGACCATTTATTTTTCACTTAGATCAGAAATATACTTATAGTTAATATGGCCAAATATTTCATGCCAAAGCTTGCTTTCCTCATTAGCATGAATCGGAAGAGTAGAGGGGTTTGAGTAGGGTAGAAAATGTGAAAACCAGTATACCTTCGAAGTGTGATCTACAACTCCTTTTGCAATGACTTTACCACTCGAGATCTCCATGATCTCAACATCATCAGGGGAGAATATGACGTTCTTTGGAGACCCTGTGTGGGTCATCTGAAACACTGACAAGAGGTTAGAGGCAATACTTGGAACATACAATACATTGCTGAACTTACCATGGTGAAGATCAATCCTTCCTTTTCCCAAACTGTCAACATGTCAGGAGAGGAGAATGCCTCCTTAGTCAAAAACCATATGTGTTGAAGCTCAAGAGTCTATGATGAAGCTAGGTGAGCTTGATGTGCTAGCAACCAATGCATGAACTCTCTCTCTGTCTTCTGAGTTTGATCCTCCTTCCCTCTTCTTTGAGCTATCAGGAAGGGAGATGTTATTCGTTTCTAGGATTTGGTTCATCATGTCAATTTTCTTCTTCATGCAGGAGCTTTTAGGATGAAATCCCTTACTGTAGTATGCACACTTGCTCATTTCTCCTTTGTTTTTCTTCTTTTGGAAATTCTTCTTGGAGCCTTGGGGCTCCTCATGTGACTTGTTCTTATCCCTCTTCTTCTCATGAGGCTTCTTAGCTTTCTTCTTGCCTTTTGAATCCACCCTTGAATCTCCAGCAACCAGAGCTTGGTCTTTGAAAGGTTTTATGGTCCCCATCATCACCAGTTTATCTTGTTCTTGTGTGAGGGATTCCATGAACTCTACAAGCTTAAGAATATTCCAGGTTCAAGATGTCAACTTGGTGGTATGGAAGCTCTAAAAAAACAATAAATAGTTAGGTCCAAGCCTCGAGAGTATGGCCAAAACTAGTTGCTCCTCCTTCTTTTCAATTCCACACTATTTTAGCTTCAAAATAAGAGATTTAAACTTGGAAAAGTAGAGTTGCAGGGATTTGAATTTTCTGGGACTCAAGGAGATCAATTCATTCTCGATTTGATGTCCTCTCATCTCATCTGTCTTACCCAAAAGCTCTACAATATTCCCCCATACTTCATTTGGTGATGTCAATCCATCAAAATGGAAGAGGAGGTCTAACCACTTATACTATGAAACGAGAACTCGACACAGTTCTCATTTTTCTCTCTCCTAATTTTAGTAGCTATTATTAACTTCATTTCAAAAAGGGTTGATACCAGTATCACACATTTTCATTTTGAGGCATTTGTTTTAGCATTTGAATAATACTTTTCTTAAAGTATTTTTGATTTCTATTTTTAGGTGTTCTTTTTAGAAATTTAACAAAATATCATTCACTTAGAAGGAATTTATAATGAAAACCATATACATTTTGCAATTTTTTATTTAAAATAAGACATGATTATGTACAAAACAAGGCTTTTTATTGACAAAATTGTAAAAAAATGAGAAAAAAAAATACATTTAAAGCCATATTTAATGGGTTTTTAGATATTTTTTGTATAAAAATAATACCATTTTATATTATTTTCCAAAAAGTGACCATTCACATAAATTCAAAAAAAACTATACCATATATATGTAAAGAACAAATTAAAAACATTATATATAGAAATTGTATTTCTAAAATAAATTCAAAGTCAAAACATTACCAATATATCTTATCAAAAAGTTGTCAAAGTTTACATTTTCTTCAAGACATGAAACTAACCAACAATATCATGTAGGCCAAATTCTTCATCGAAATTGGAATTTTCTGAGCTGGGATTTCTTCATGGACATCAATGACCTCTTCCATTAGGTCTTCTATGTCTTCAATATTCCCAAAGTGCTCCTCTACCAACATCGCTCCTAATAGGGGTTGAAGCTCTTCTAACATCTTCGACACAAGTGTTTCATTAAAATTTAAAACATTACATTAAAAAAATTTGCATCTATATTACATTAAATTGAATTGTTCAATATAAATGAATGGAAATAACTAATTCAACTTATTCAATGCATTTATTCAACTTTTTTCATGATCTCTACTTAAGTGGATTTTTTTTAACCCAATGGATGCAAATGACCTATTCAACTTATTCAATGCGTTTATTTTTGTGAATAGACATAATGGCTTCTTGCTAATGATGCCATGTTCATTATTGTCACACAATATAGTAAATAGAGAAAATCCATAGTTTTTATTACAATAACATATTTTAAACTTTGTTTTTATATTATTTCCCATGATGCCATGTCCATTACTGTCACAAAATATAGTAAATAGAGAAAACCCATAATTTTTCTTATAATTATATATTTTCATTTATAAATCTTTTTAATCCTATTAATTTATTAAAACATTTATTTTTTCTTTTAAGTAATCTCACTTTATTCAAATTAAAAACCACTTACATTTGGTAAGTTAACCAATTTCTAATTTACATCCGTGGGATTGCAATTTCTTATTTGGTTTGTAAGATGTCACATAACCTATTCAGATGAAAAATGGTCCTTTTATATAAATCATCTATGATAATGTTACAACTCATCGAACTCATTTATTATATTTGTGCTCAAGTTACAAAGGCTTTTAATTCCCCTAAGTAGTTGGATGTTAATGTTTGGTCAACTCTTCGAAAAACTAAATTGTAAACTAAACTGTGGTGGTGGGAAATATAAATAGAATATAATTTCTGGGTCAAATATTGTTTATTAGTTAGGTGATATTTTCCTATTCTTATATATATAATTATATAGGGAGTTTAAATTATTCAAAACTTTAGCCATATATAGTTTTACAATAAGGATGTGAAAGCATAATTTAATAAAACTCTAAATAATGGTATGGGGATCAATTTTACCTATGCATATGGATAAAGGTATTTTCAAAGTCATTGGAGGTAAGCCTAACCAAGCCAA
>LPNX010917735.1:0-26218 GCA_001517045.1 Pseudotsuga menziesii | reverse complement strand
TTTTCTATTTTATGTCTAGTATTATGTGTAGTATGGAGAAGCCAAAATTCAGTGTGTCGTTCCTCCTCCCTTAGTAAGAAATAGTGGCAAGTTAAATCTCATACAGTGTGCATAAAAATCATAGTAGCACCGTACTGTTGGTGCGATTTTCTCCGCTCCCGTGGCCACCAAATAGCCCCTCCTTACTGGTGGCATGATTCTAAGAATCGCGCCACCAGTAAGGAGCGGCTCTTTAGCGGCCAAGGGAGTGGAGCTCCGCTCCCTCTTCCTTGCTTTAGTCCAATTCCAGTTTACTTTTTTGAATTCTATCATACAGTGCCACTTTACAAGGAAGGTTGTTGTAGGGTTTTGTCTAATTCCTTTGTGATGTTGATTCTGTAACCACTCATTCTCTTAACTAGATGAACCATAATCAGATGTCAAACCTTCATGGGTGGCTCCGCTCTTAAGAAAATCAATCTTTTTAATGGCACACATGTTATCTTTATACACAAACTATAGAGGATGATATATATGCTCTCACCCAGATGTTTATGAGAGAGAGACCACTAGGCTTTGATACCACTGTTGGGAAGATAGGAAATTAGCAAGCACAAAGCCAAATAGCACATCGGACACAATAGGTCACATTTTCTCCTTGTCTTCTGTCTTCCATATTTTCTCTATATGGAATGCACGGTATTCATGATGGAACTATTAGTCACACGTACAGGTTGTCATTCGACTTTCCGGCAATCTAGTCTCGGCAATGATTTCGAAATTTGTTGGTGGTTCGAACTCTGACCAACTAATACATGTGCTACAAAATTCCTGCTATATATGACGGGATAGCATGCTAGATGTGGATGTCTATTTTCTTGAGCTAGTGGGTCCCGGACTCTAGTTCATTGTAAGTGTGTGGCCAGCCTTCAAAGCAGTGATCAAATTTGAAGGGAAGGTCTTAAATTCAATTGGAAGGGAATTTATTCTTGGAACTCTTTAAGGGAAGGTATTAATTTCAATTGGAAGTGAATTTATTTTTGGAGCTCTAAAGGTCAATATAAAAAAATAAATTGTACTTCAATTGACAAATATAAATTAACTAAATCCTTTTACTAAAAAATGTAAAAAATTAAATATTGTTTTTTCAAATTTTTACAATTTTTAATAATACAACATTTTTTAATATTTACATGAAAAAATGATATGATTTCAATAAAACTTATTTTGAACACATTAATTTGTCATATGTGTATTATTAATTTGCAATCCAAGTTTGAGAGATGTAATAATGATAAGGATTGGGTACCTAAGAAAAATAATACACGAATTAGAAAACATTAAAAAAAAAGTCCTACATACCAAGGAAGTTAGCAAAGCTAGCATAATCTAGGTTAAGGCATCAAATTTTTTTGTTCGACACTTGTCATGAAAGCATACATGTATGGGATGGAGGGGCAATGGAATCAATTCCAAGTCAATTGAATTCTTTCAACTTAGTGCATGTTTGAGTCTCAACAATCTACCTTTTAAATTGAACCAAAATATCAAAAGAAGTTTATTAATGGCTAGATTTGAGAAAGTTCTAGGTGTGAGTAATTAAGGGCTCAGTGCTCTTAAATTTGTTGTGTTTTGTACTAGTGCATGATTTAGTGAATCGACAGTCACATGTAAGAATTTAAGTTATTTAATGAAAACAATTAACTTGTATACCTCTATGTCAAAATTGTTTTCCATGCTGATGCATGCCACTACCCTCTTTATTGTCTTACCAAAAGGCATGATAATGAAGAAGAAGACCTAAAATTATGGACATCACCTTCAAAGAATGTCTTCCAATCACATTGGTAAGGAGTGATTACCAAAAGGAATGATAATGAGGAAGAAGACCTAAAATTATGGACATCACCTTCAAAGAATGTCTTCCAATCACATTGGTAAGGAGTGATAAGAAGATCACAACAATCCAACGTGTCAAATCCCAGTTGATAGTGTTAATTAAAGACTTATATGGTAAATTTAATATAAGACTTACTTATAGTTGTCTCTTACTCTTTGTGTCTTGACACATTTAATATTTTATGGTTGTCTCTGCGCCTCGACCCAATTCGTATTATAAGGTGAGGATGTGCATGCATAATAATCATTAGTTATAACTATGAGATGAGGATTTAAATGGAAGAGGATATAAAGACAAGTATTTTTTATATGTACTTTGGTGGCATTGAGGACAAATTTCGTGAGAAACCAAAAACGTTTGGAAGGATGGAGGGATATTATATCACAATCATGCCACCCATCAAATTGAAGACTATTCTTGAGCCATCAATTGTTTTTTTAATTTGATTAATAACCATTGTTTCTCCATATCGTGTGCCCAATGACACCTCACTATATCAATGCATAAATTGATCTCTACACAGCTTGTGATCCTAGCTACATGCCATTATTTGTATTTGCATGACATTGAGTGTTGTTTATAGTTGTTGTGAGTCCATGATATTCATGCAAGAAATGAAGTGTTGTAGAGGAGGACTCATCAAGCAGACCTTTTGAATTTCATTTTGAAGAAAAAAGAGTGGACGTTTGTAGCAAGGTTCACATAGGTATTAGGCACAAAGTTTTGAGCTTGTTTCGGGCCTAGTATTAGTCTCATAGTTGTTCTTTTTTGTTATATTCATAGTTGTTGACACATTGTCACACTTTATATTGTAGCCCCAAGTGATTCAGGAGTCAGAGTCACATAGCGATGGCTAGTTCCTCATAGTCATTAATGATTACTGGTCATATTGCACAACTAAGAAGTAAGTGCATGAGGTAAGTGATTATAATTTATCATATTTCCAATATTTTGAATGATGAGTTGAACTTTATAGCATAGGGATTTCAACATCTTGAGAAATTTATATGGATGGGTAATTTCAAATGTTTCCCTTCTTTAGAAATGTTGATATAAATTATGCCCTTCCTAATTAGAAGGGTAAAATTCACTTTTTTTTTTTGAAGGGAAATTTTAACTTTACACTTATGGGAACGGATATAACCCTTTGGAAGGGCTAGGAAGGGTTCAATTTTGAACGCTTCCTATGATGCATTTTCTCATGAAGAACCTACTTTAGTACATGTATATGTTGCAAATAGTGAGGACCCTACTTCCCTTAGATGCTCCCTTTAGCGAATAGAACTCGAGCATCAGTACATGGTATGAGTTGAGGGAGGTACATCTAAAGATGGTCGAGCTTACCCTTGCCTAATTAATACGGGATGAAAATAATGCCCAACATCATAAATAGCCATGGCTTCGGTAGCCTCTGCGGAAGAGTTGAAAATTTCAAGATTTCCCTCCTCGAGAGTGTTTATTAACTTTATGATGTACTCATTTGCAATATTCCACATGTTCTTGAGATTTAAATTTTGCATGTTGCGACTGCTACTCATTTTCATCAAAGGTAGAGATGTAAAACTAGTTGTGTTTTCGATATCTCAACAAAATAGTAAAAGCTATATAAAAACCAATATGGATATTGCTACAATGCTTACCAAAAGTATTTCAATCAATATTTATATTGTTTCAATGCTTTTGGATTTTCACTCTGTTCAAGTTTCATAAATCAACCTTTTTGGTGGACACTCCATTTATCTTTATGAACCATGAAATACATTATTCATGGTAGGAAAATATTCTAGCTGAGTATATATAATTGTTTGTGAAATAGTCTTATGGAAGGAGGAAAAAATTAAGAATAATGGTGTACATGGTTCAAAGAATGAAGGAAGAAATTATAGAATAAAGAAAATTTAAAATAGATAAATAAGAATCTTGGAGATGTTAAAATAGATAAATAAGAATCTTGGAGATGTTAATTTTTTTTAATGTAATGCAATGGGCTTAGGGGGTCAGGGGTTTTTATTTTTATTTTTTTATTATATGCAGTCGTTCATTTGCAGAAAATATAGACTCTGATGAGGTGTCAAGATCCATGGATGACTGTGAATAATTTTACATGAAACATTTTACATATTTTTTACTAATATGATGTTTGTAATTGAAAGTGTAAATGAGTTTTTGATAATTTATATGAATAATTTGTTCTTTGAGGGTATAATATATGATTTCATTATGAATAATGACATAATTTGTTTGATTTTAAATGGTTAGAGTGGTGAAATTATTTATGAAATATTTGTTTTTGTTTAATATGCAAGTTTCAAAAAATTTGTAATTTCTCTCTTGAATAAAAAAATCGTTTTCCAATTTAGGGGTTGATTTCAAAGTTTTTGTAAACAATAGTATGGCATGTTTAGGCCATGGCTCTATTTTTTACCCCCAAAAAAAAACATGTATACTGGTATCAACACTTTTCTATTTGGGGGGTGTTTTTGGTGTTTTTTATGTAAAAATCATCATTTTTATGGCTAGAGTTCTCATTCTTAGTATAAAGTTCTCGTTTCATAGTATAAGTGGTTGTCTCTTCGTATGCTCAGAAACAAGAGACCATAATCCTCATCCCTCTTGTTGTGCCATTTAATTTTCTCTGCATCTGCATTGGGCTCTACTTCAGTTTCCATAGGAACCCTATAGAGACCTTTCGCTCTCAACAGTAGCTAAGGTAGATAACTATGGGTTGAATATTCTAACATTCAGTACTCGATGAGAATATAGACATTCAAAATTTCATTTAATTACTTTTAAATAAGTTTGATGAGATCAATATTTTCCTTGATTCCTTTTCAGTCGAAATTTATCAAAAAAAGTTTTAGTAACCCCTAGCGCTTACCAAGTCCCATACTCAATTCTTAATAGGAGTTAGAAAATTAGTGCAATTTTAGAGCTCTTTGCTCAACACTAATGCTAGGATGTACTTGTAGGATAGACCTAGGGATACAATGGCCAAGGATCCAATGCTCTAGAGATTATGCTCAACATCAACATGGAAGGCTCTAGGGATTATGCCTAGCACTTCCAATTATCTTTTCATGTGATCTAGAGCTTCTCGCTCAACACAAATGTAAGTACTCATGTGCTCTACATTTTCTTGCTCAACACAAAATATTAATTATCCATGTGCTCTAGATCTCCTCTCTCAACAAAAAACATTAATTACACATGTGCTCTAGAGTTCCATTAGAGGAATTTTCAACTCAAAATGGGACTTTTAACTTTAACTCAAATTCCATGTCATCATGTGTTAGCTAATGAAATTGCTTTAAATTTGAAATATCGTATAGGTCTTAAACACTTTTTTAATATAAATTTGGGGATAGGTATCATAAAAAAAACTACTTTTTTTGTTTGTATTCTCAAAATATCTCCCCATGTTTTTACTTAAATTTCAATCGGGAGAGCTCGTTGGATACAGAATTAACTTCCGCATCCAACAAGTACCCACTCAGCATACTTTTGATGGACACCGCTACCCCAAAAACAAGAAATACCTGAAGAAATGTGATGATGACATCATCATCATGTTTTCTTAGGTATTTCTTGTTTTTGGGGTAGTGAGGTCTGTCAAAAGTATGTCGAGTGGGTACTCGTTGGATGCGGAATTCAATTCCACATCCAACGAGCTATCCCAATTGAAATTTGAGTAAAAACATGGGGATATATGTCGAACATATAAACAAAAAAGTAGTTTTTTTCTTTTCTTCCTCCAAAATTATTAAATATTATTTTATTATTTTAACTATTATTTTATTAATTTTTTTTAGGAGGCCCATTTTGAGTTGAAATTTCCTCTAATGCTCACTCAACAGAAAACATTAATTACACATGTGCTCTAGAGATCCTCACTCAAAATAAAACATTTTACCAATCATGTGCTTTAGGGTCCACACCCAACACAAACAAACATATATATATATATATATCATGAATAATTGGCTTACACCCAATTTATAAAACAAATCATCATGTTCATATGTAGTGGGGTCTTTGACCCAATATATAAAAATAAAATATCAAGATAACATCATAATATATAGGATCATGCCTATAAGTGTTAGGTCCAAAATTTGAGATATTACATCCCTCCCCACTTAGAACAACATCGTCTTGGTGTTCTAGGGACTTGAAATGACATCATGAAACAAGAAGGGGTAAGAATTTATCATGGTGTGTTCATTCTCCCAAGTATCCTCATTGGCCTCAAATTGATTCCATTTCACTTTCACTGGACTATGGTGTGCTTCTTGAGCTACACCTCTCTTTTGTCCAATATATGAATAGGATCAGGAGAAAACTCCCCTTCAAGTTCCACCCGTAATAAGGACCAATGAACTACATGTTTAGTATCATAAACATATTTCTTTAACAATGATGCATGGAAAATATTATCCACTCTTACATGTGTGGGTAATGCTAGCTCATATGCAACTGGCCCTTTCTTAGCCAGTATTTCAAAAGGTCCACAAAATCTAAGTTCTAGCTTACCACACCTACCCAATCTCAACGAGCTTCATTTTTATTTTACTTTCAAGTAGACATGATCTCCTATTTGAAATTATTTATCTTTTCTTTTTCAATCTGCGTAACTTTTCTACCAGTCTTGTGCTTCTTTAAGGTTCACCTAGACCTTGGTAACTAGCTGTTCTGAGCCCATTAATAAACAAGGCCCTAACATGAGTCGATCCACTAGGCTATCCCAAGTAACTAGTGTTATACACTTTCATCCATAGAGTACCTGAAAGGGAATCATCTCGGCAGAATTCTGATAACTGTTGTTATACACAAACTCTACAAGATGCAGGTAATCTTCCCGGTTAGTGGGGTTGTTCATGACATACATTGAAATCATGTCGTCAACAATCTGGTTTACTTTTTTTGTATGCCCTTCTGTCTATAGGTGATAAGTAGTGCTAAAGTTTAACTATGTCTCTAATCAAGAGAATAAACATTTCCAAAAGATTATTGTAAACTTAACATCTCGAGTAGAGATGTTTGCCTTGGGTATCCCGTGCAATCTAAATATCTCCTTCAGGAAGATATCAACATTATTCACTTCTATGTAAGGTGACTTCACAGGAATGATGTGTGTTTATTCTGACAACTTGTCAATTACTACAAAAATATAATCATTATACTTCTTACTTTTCAGTATACCAGTGATAATCCTGAAAGATATTGGTGCTTAGCTTTGACTAGCTGACATTCGTGACATTTCACAATAAACATCACAATGTTGGCATTTAACTTATGCCATAATAAGTGTCTCTTGCCAATGGATACCATATTTTGATATCTTGGGTGCATTGAGTAGGGTGGCCAATGAAATTCCATGAGGATGCTGGACCGAATGTCCTCTCCTTTTGGAACCTACAATCTATCCTTGGACCATAGAAATCCAAATTCATCTACCTTATATTCCTTTTATTATCAAAACAACATGTCCTCTTGGACTTTCTTGAGGATTTCTACATAGAAAGGGTCAAATATGTTGGTCATTCTAATCCTCTCATGCAAATATGCATCGGTTTGACTCAAAAGCACCTCATATATCATATGATTTCGTCGGCTCAAAGAATCGACAACCTTGTTCTCTTATCCCTTAATGTGCTTTAGCTGGAAATGGTACTCACTAAGGAAATCCAACCACCTGGCTTGCATGGCATTCAGATACAGTTGATCGAATAAATAATTCAAACTCATATTGTCTGTCTTCAGAAGGAACTTCCTTCCCATGAGGTAGTGCCTCCACATCTTCAAAGCGTGGATGATCGCTGCTAAATCAAGATCATGTGTGGGGTATTTCTACTCATGCTATTTTAACTTCTTTGATTCATAACAGATCATGTGATCATTCTGCAAGAGGACTCCTGCAATTCCTTACTTGCTTACATCCATGCAAACAACGAAATCCACATCGAGATCTGCAATTCGTAGTATTGGTGCAGTCATCAAAAGCTATTTAATATTTTGAAAGCTTTCTTTGCTCTTGGTAGCCCATAAGAACTTATTTTCTTTCTTTTTCAAAGCGGTAATGGGGCAAGCGATTCTCAAGAAGTTATCAATGAACTTTCGATAATATCCGGCTAATCCCAAAAAGGACCTAATCTAAGTGACGCTAGTAGGGGTATGCCAATCCTTTTATGGCTCTAATATGGGTCCATAGCTATCCTTGTCTCAGAGATAATGTGACCTAAGTACTATATTTGTGGTTTTTAAAAATCACATTTACTAAACTTAGTGTAAAGTTGGTGTTCCCTCAACACTTATAGTACTATGTGAAGGAGTTCTTCGTGTTCTTCTTTATTCTTGGAATAAAATAGGATGTCATATATAAAGTACTAAATAAAATTATCCAAATATTTACTAAATATGTTGTTCATCGTACACATAAATTTCATGGGTCCGTTGGTCAACCCGAACGACATCACTACAAACTCATAGTTCCTGTACCTTGTATGAAAGGCGTTTTTGTGAATATCCTCATTGCGAATACATACCTAGTGTTACTTGGATCGTAGGTCAATCTCTAGAAATATTTTGGTTCCTCCCACTTGATCGAACAAGTCATCGATCCTAGGGACTAGATAACGGTTCTTTATAGTCATTTTTTTCAATTGATGGTAATCGATGCACATTTTCTTTGAAAATATTTCTTCTTTACAAATAGTATTGGTGCCCCCCAAAAAGACACACTGGGTCGGATATACCCTTTCTCTATCAAATCCTGCAACTGGAGTTTGAGTTCCACCAATTCTGGTACACTCATGTGGTAAGGGGCTTTGGAAGCTGGAATTGATCCTAGTGTCAATTTGATGGAAAAGTATAGGTCTCATTTTGGAGTTAGTCCTAGGATTTCCTTAGGAATCACATCCTTGAATTATTCAAGATCGAGAAATTCTTCTATGCGTAGTTCTCTGTAGAAGGAGAAAGTCGATAAAGTTGACTTGAAGGATAGCCGACTTAGTCGATCAGCCAACTAAGTCGATGGGCCGACTTAGTTGATCAACCGACTAAGTCGATCGACCAACTAAAATCTAGAGATTAGGTCTCATCTGGCTCAATAGCCTAATATATATGATTACAGAATGGTTACAAAATAACTACCTGTCGGTTCGGTGAACTAACATGACCTTAGGCATTATCCAAAAATTGTCTAAGGAGATAGCAGCGGTCAGGAAGAAGCTCAAAACACAACAACAACAACAAAGTAAAGGTAAGCGCAAGCTTATCCTTATTGACTCATCAGAAGACGAGGAGGAACTGGAAGCCATGGCCCTCGACATCATAGAGGATGCTGTAGCAAATAAAGTACCGATCGAAACCCAGTTCCAGCGATTTGTCGATGCATGAGCACAAGAAGGTCAATCGAAGAAAGGAAAGACTACGCTGACACCTGAAAATGTTGTCGATCTTGTGTCAACACCTCCACCCCCATCACCAATGAAAATAATTGAGGAACAAGCACCGAAACCATAGTCAATTAGCCCCCTCGACTTATGCAAAAGTGCGATTCCAGAGGATGTAAAAGTAAAATTTGATAGAGATAGGGACTTACAAGATTTATTTGAGAAACTACCTGCATTGTTTACATCGGCTCAGAATATTTCAACCAAAGCACCTATCTTCACATCTAGAGGACACCAACCAGAATAGGGTGCATAGTCCCTAATCATTGCAACCATTTCGTCGATTTTCGAAAGAAATTCCGGCAAGGAATCTAAAGTGATTGCATGTCGATCCTCAATTATTGCACCGACCAACCCCATACCCCAAGCCGACCTACCAGCCACTGCACCTACTGAGGGAGAACCTGACCTAAACTCACACCCTCGACCCAACAACCCACCACCCAACCATACTTCCCCCAAACCAATCACCCCCAACCATTCGCCAACTCCATCACCACCACCACCACCATCTCCACCACCACCACCACCCCTTGACTCAAAAAAAGGCCCCCCACAACCATCTACATCCAAACAACCAGAGGAGGTAGTCATCCCACCTCCCCAACCAGGAAAACCATTGGCCTCTCACCCAGAAACCAAAGATCCTGCCTCAACTGTTGCAGGTACACCAGAAGCAGATAAAGAAAAGCATAAGAAGAGGAAGGAGAAACAGAAGAAGGACCATCATGAAAAGTATTCAAAGGTCCAAATTAGATTAAAGGATGCAATCTCATTGATAGACATATATCTAGGACAACTCCTCAAAACCCTAGTAAGTGAAGCAAAGATGAGGAGTGAACAAATAAATAAAGAACTCAAGGACAACAACGTAGAATAGGTCAAGTTCCTTGACAAATGCAGGAATCTGGCCTAGTCTGTCATGCTGGGTCCCATAGAGATAGACATAGATGAACTGCTCGAAAGGGATATCAGCTATTTGAGAGCATGGTGTCGACCCTCCAAGTGCACATTTAGGAAACAAAGGAGGAACAAAAAGAGGAAACTGCCTAACTCCTAATGGCACAACAGATTGCATTTTCAGAAGCATATAAAGTACTGCAAGATCATATGGAGGAGTTTGTCATAACCAAAGAAGTCCTAAGAGACTGGTTTAATCACTATGGGAAAGTTTATTAGTAGACTAGATAGACTCAACAAGGGATTCAAGCATTAGAGAGTAGAAAAACCACTGAGGAAGCACTCAGAACGACAATAGAAGAACATATAGTGCTTGAAATTACCAAACTGCAGAAATTGGAAAGGGAAGCACATCAGTGGGTGCAACAAGCTCTCCCTAAATTAGAGAAAGTTGACATCATCTGTCCACAGATGAAATGACTTATTGAGACTGTATAGGAGAAATACCAGTTCATGGGTTCTGAAATGGAGAGGATAGCTGAAGTATCCATCTCAGAAACGATGTTGATCTTATCAGGCTTGACCACACTCACCATCGACATCTGGAAAATTTTGTAGAGTTGGATAGATTTCCAACATCACCTCGTAGTAACAACCCCAACCATTTTAGAAGCCTGTGTATAGAAAAGACTGACTATTAGACTTCGCAGTCCACCAAAATAACTATTGAGGCCACCAAGAATTTTTGTACCTCCCTGTTTCTTCGGGATGAAGAAAAATTTTGTTCGTGGGGGAAATGTAGAAGGAGCAAGTTGATAAAGTTGACTTGAAGGATAGCCAACTTAGTTGATCAGCTGACTATGTCGATAGGCTGACTTAGTCGATCAACCGACTAAGTTAGTCGGCCGACTAGAATCTAGAGATTAGGTTGACCACCTAAGGTCGTGTTGGTTCACCGAACCGACAGGTAGTTATTTTGTAACCATTCTGTAATCATATATATTAGGTTGTTGAGGTAGATGAGAACTCAGTTCAGTTCTCTGTGTTGTATGGACTCATTTGTATAATCTATTTATTCACCTATTTCTTCTTATCTCTTGTCTCTATTATATATATATATATGTGTGTGTGTGTGTGTGTGTGTGTGTGTGTGTGTGTGTGTGTTTTAGTGTGTATTATTGGTAACCTTATGTGATCTGTGAGATTACAACATTCTCTTTCAAAATATTGAATGTTTATTGCAAACAACTTGCAACATTTTCTAATGCATTTGTTTTCTTGTAAGGAAAACTTTTCCCTTACAAAAAATTTCTTTGGAATTTAGTGAACCTTCACTTGGTTCCCTTGGCTATCAGTACACAATATTGACTTTTGTAAGCAATTAAGCATGACACGGTGTTGTTCCAACCAGCCCATTCTAATAAGTATATCGTACGATCCTAAGAGTAGGATGTTTAGGTTTACTTTCATAGGAAAACCATTTAGGTTAACCTCACAAACATACCAATAGTGTCATGTAGGTTCATATCTACTAGTTGGACTCTAATAACCCCCAAAGGCCAAAATTTCAAAATCAGGCATTCTAGCTTTGTAGGAAGCATGAGAGAAACTCATCTATTATACTCGGCTATAGGAAAAGCATAATTGACAAGGAAAAAACCTCCCTGGAATACCTTAGTTAAAATATATGTATTAGGGGACCGAGCCACTCAAAACCACTGCTAGCACACTTTATTACAAAAACCCCATGGGGCATGGTCATTTCAGCATAAAAATATAAATGACTAGCCAAAATTGGCTAGGAAAAACATTCTCAACTTTTGCTGCACTGAATATGAACATTGACCATATTCATCAAATGGCGGCTCAATAGGAGGTTCAACTATGGTACAAAATAGTTGGTAACATCTGGCTCCAGCTATGGGATGTGTGCTTGATCTAACCTCTTATGCAAGGAGACATACAAGAACATTGGAATCTATGGTTTCTATATCCTATAAAAGCATCTCAACTTGCCAAGAAAACCTCAGTAGCACAAGTTTTATAAAAAAAGAGCCAATGTTTGAAAAGTTTTTTTATTCAAGGGAAAAACTTAACTAAAATTTATTTATTCCCAAGTACATAAATAAAATGCTAGAAGTAAATGACTACTTTGAGGAGCCCATTTTCCTACTCTAAGCATAATATAAAAAGTTTAGGTGTAATAAAAATTCCAATGTAACCACCTAATCATTTTATTAATATTAAATGTTTTTTTCTTATCTTTGGATACCACCCAAAGTAAGAATATTTTATTCAGAAAATGAAAACCATCATGATGATCAAGAAAAGGAGGGATGGGTGGGAAATTATAAATAATGTTGTCAAACTTGTTCCAAAACTAGTAGGTTCTCACGCAAGATGCCTCTGTCCAATATTGGATAGGACTAATGTCCAAATCTATATGATGAGGTAGCTCATCATACTCATCAAACTGGCCCCAAACTGCTCCAAATCATAAGCCCCAAACTACTCCAAATCATAAGGAACATCTATGTGTGAAGATTATGACTGAGAAAAAACTTTAACTCGGTGCATCCCATCTGATTCTTCACTGCAATGCTTCTTCAATTCCTCATTATAGATACTCAAATAAATATTTTACTAATCATAGGAAAATTTTGACTACTCTTCTTTACAAATTTCATAGGTCTCACAATAAAAACTCACCTTGTTGGATGTATCATGGATTGAACTTCCATAAATTTACGAATAAACACTCCACTTTCTAGATAGTTCATAGATGGGATTCTCAAAAAGATCATCCTCATATATGTAAAATATTATAGAGTGTTCACCACTAGCACCAAGTCCCTGGATATATTCGTCCTCCTTATGATCATAACAATCCTCTTCAAAAGCTCGGTCTCAACAATATCCCTCCTCATGATCATAATCATATTCTTTAAAAAAAAGGTCACAAGGTACTAAACCTTCCAAACTATCATCATTATGTTCATTTTTAGGATTAATACCAAAGTTTGTGGTGAGGCTATCCAATTGTTTACTATAATATTCAACTTGACCCCAAGTTTCTATGATTCTAGGATGGATTTGTCCAACTATGTTAATGTACCCAGGATCTCTTGAATATTGTTTTTCCTCTCTCCAACTTTCTCTGGAAATATTATGCATTTCACCTACATGGTTTATATACTCAAGCTCACTTGATGATGCTTTAGGACCACAACCCTCTCAAAAACCATGCTTCTAAACATAGCATGCATGATGGCAAGACAATTCCTCATGAAATTATTTACATGCCCTACAAAATGGTGTGTAATTTTCAACCATGTTAGCATACTCTAGCTGATGAGGAGTCCTCTATTCATGGTTTGGTGCTTTTCTTTGGCAATTTAATTTTGGAGGAAATGTTCTTGGGAGAGGTTGTGACTATGCTATTTTCATACTAATGACCTTGTTTTTCATTTCTTTCATTTTGGATAGATTCTTATCTTCCATTCTTTCAAGTCTTTCCTTCATTTCCATTATCTTGTTTTTATAAGAATCCTCTCCCTTTTGCTTGTTTGATTTTAAAGGGGTTGAGGACCTTGAGTAATCAGGAAGGTTAGACTCACCTGAAGACTGCATAGTTCTATATATATTGACTTCCAAATCCTAAGCATTTAGAAGAGTAGTGGGTTACTTATCCCTGATCTAAAATTTCATCTTCTCACTGAAGGATTCAATGTAATAAATCAAGATAGATGCGTAGGTGGTTTATAAGTGGTGGGAATAACATTTGATATTTCTTTGAAGCTTTGGTTAAACTCATCCATAGTCTTGTTTTCCTTCTTATTTATGTTTGTTACTGCATCCAGTTGATGCCTAGGATCCTTCTTTTCACCAAACCTATTAGCGAAAATAGTTTTGTAAGTTGCGAGTGTAACAAAGGAGTTGTGTGGTAAATTGTTGTACCATTCACCATCTCTTATGTCCAAGGAAACAGAAAAGAGTTTCATGTAAAAATCATCATCTTGATGTGTAGTATCACTAATGAAAGAATTGACACATTTTGAGAAACTTCTATAATGCATGGTGGAAGTGGTGGAATCAGTGCCAATGAACATAGGGAACTTCTCTACAGCTTTGTCTGGAAGACTATGGGTTTGACCTGCTATCTGAGAGAAGTTGAGTTGAGTAAAATACTCACCCATTATGTTAGGAAAAACAATTTTGGTTACTATTTTCTTCAAAATAAAGTGTAGATGTCTAAAACATACTGAGATCCAAGATTCTCCAAGATCCTACGAGAAACTAACTTTTTCAATCTCCTCATATAAACATGTTTCGGTTCAAGCATGCAACATGTTTCAGTTTCAGAGAGGTGAATTAACTAAAAATATACTTGGTCAAATTTTAATGTATGTTTTATGAATGATCTTGTTAATTAGGCAAGGGGGATTTACACTTGGAAATATAACCAAAAATACTTTAAGTGGCTATGTTCAAACACATGTTGGACAATCCAGTTTGTAGTCAAGCGTTCGATAACTTTCCAACTACTATGAAAAAAGAAGAGCTACCCAGCGTACCCACTAAGAGATTGGCCACTCAGAATATTCTGCTAAATGTAGGGTGGTAAATCTCATTATGATGACAGTTGGAATTATATCTATGAATTAAATAGCTAGAGTGCTTCTGGGTATCCTGGTTGGATAGAGCACACACACTGTAAAAATATGTAAATTCCAATTATATGGGAATGGTGAGTTGCAAATTTTATGAACACACAAAGATCTCTGACAGAGAGTGATCTTGATCCACCTTATGGTGAGATTCAAGAGTCTTATCTAATCTAGGATGCAGGTGCAATGCATTAATGCTCTCTGATAGAGAGTGCTCTTGACTTGTCTTATGACAAATTCAAGAGGATTTGGGTTCCTTTTAATACTTTATTAATCAAAGAGCAAGAAATATAAGGAAATAAATGGCATGCATGAGATGAAATTAAACTACCAATTATTGAAAATAAAACTAAGTCTAAAACAATCCAAGCTAAGCAAAGACAAAAAATCACACAAGACACACATCCCCAAATAGGGGAAGTAAGAAAAACGTGGGAGGATTGACCCCACTAGTCTGTTTTATTAATAAATTACAACTTTGGTAATTTAACCCTTTTGAAAAGAACTTGAAAAACTAGAAGAATGAAACGTTTATGCTTGTCTTCTTGGTTTTTTGAGCTTTTTATTCCATTTCCTCAATACTTGTTTTCTTGGATCACTTCTTTCGTACCTGCACAATAAAGACAAACAATCATGCATACATTATTGTTAACAAACAAAACTAATGCAGGTAGAAAAATATTGAAATTAATCTAAGTATGAAATCATTATTTTTTAAATGCACTTTTCGGTCTTTTTTGAAGTAAAACTAGTGAAAAAATACATGCAAAAAGAGGGAAAAAGACTTGAAAAGTTGATGAAAATGGGAATCCAACAAATAAGTTATATGGATACAAAAATTAAGTAATGTACCACCAACCAAGAAGTGAAATATGGCTGCAAAAGGAAGGAAATCAAGCACAAAAAGAGTGTCAAAAAGTGGCCAGAAAAGATGCCCATAAGGGCTGAAAATTGATGCAAAAGAAGGCATCCAACTCGGAGAGAAGTTGGATACAAAATAATGAGGAATAGGACATCCAAACAAAGAGAATAATGGATGCAAATAAAAATTCCAGAGAGGGAATCCAACAAGTGAAGGAGGTGGCTCAAAAATAGAGAAAAAAAGAGCACAAAAGAGTGAAGAAAATGGGCAAAAAATCAAGAAAAATGAAGATATAAAATGAGGTAGAACAATGGAAAAAATAAAGGAACAAAAGAGAGATGAAGTAGTGAGGAAGAAGATCAATGCAAGGACAAAATAAAGAGGTAAAACCAGAGAGTGGACAGAAGAAGAATTATGCATCTTGTAATCGACGGAAGTTTTAAATTTTAAATTTATGAAGGATAGGGAAAATATCCATATGAAAATGGGAAGAAGAGAATCTTATTTATACAAAAAAGTAAAAAAATATGGTTGAAATACCTAAACCTGGACTAAGACTAACACCAAAGTAATTGATTGAGCTCGACATGATGATTTGGAGTTGAACTGAGCTTCAACTGAGTTGTAACTCAGTGCTGGAGTAATGAGGGGGGGTGAGGTGGCTCACCTTCCCTCGTAATCATCACCCAACCAATGAATAACCCACACTTCAACCAAAAAAAATTGAGCCAAAGAGGGCAAATTTCTAATGGAAAGTTCGAGTGCTACACTCTGATACTTGATCTAAAACTAACCAATGTTGATTGGAATCATAATAAATGATCCCTTTGAGATAATTATATCTTAATTTTATTCAATTCGTCTTTTATCGAAGATATTTTGATTTTCTCCAATTTATTATTTTTTATTATTTTAATTAATATTTCTCATTTTTTGGGTTTTTTGAGAAAATGTTAATTATAAGGCCAAATAATAGTCCAAAAATTAGGATAAGTGTGTCTAGGGGTTAAATAAGTGTTTTGAATTAGAAAAAAATTATTATTTGTCAAAAACATCACCTCGACCACTTAATTATTACAAATTTATTTTTTTCAATTAAAACATGGTCAAAATGGTTTAAATAATTGAAAATTTTAATTATTTCCCTATAGTCAAAAAATAAAAAATTAAAAATCACCATGCGTCCTGGAAATGTTTTTTGGATATTGTTTGAATGTATCCCAAATCTTACGAAATGACCATAGAACATACCAACAATGCCTAGTAGGTTCATATTTACTAGCTGGACTCTAATAACCCCCCAAGGCCCAAATTTCAATATCGGTCATTCCAGCTTTGCAAGAAGCGGGAGAAAAAATCATCAATTATACTTGACTATAGCCAAATCATAATTGACGAGGCAAAAAAATACCTGGAATATCTTAGTTGAAATGTATGTATTAGGGGACCGAACCATTAAAAAAACCTACTAGCACAGTTTATTACAAAAACCCCATGGGGCATGGTCATTTCATCATAAAAATAAAGATGACTAGCCAAAATTAGCTTGTAAAAAAAATTCTGAACTTCCACTGCACTCAACATGAACATTGACCATGTTCATCAAATGGAGGCTCAACGTGAGTTTCAACTATGCTACAAAATAGTTGGTAACAGATAGTTATATCCTTTGTTCTTTACATATGAAGAGTGGAAACAACTAACGATAAAGAAGATTGTGTTTCCTTTCGTTCCAGCAACATGGATAACTTTCAGTTGGGACAGAGACTCCTCCAAGTGTAATATATACAAAAATTAAAGTGATGAAATAATATCAGTCTGTAGTGATATACAATATGAATGATGATGACTTACAAATATAGAATTATTAGATAAAATGAAAGGCATGTTTCCAAACTATAAAATGCATATGATAAGAATATTGTGACATTGGAATTGAATGATTGTAGGACACATAATATAAACACTTAAGCCCTTAAACACACTCGACGAATGAGCTATAATCCTTTTTTATTCCTTATTCCGAGGGGTTATCAGCGGGTTTTTTTACTATTGCTTTCACTCAATCAGTTTCCTTTGTCTCTACGGGTGATGTTCTTCCCACCCTTTCCTTTGCATTTTCTCTTAGTGGTTATTTTGGGTAAAAATAAGATAAACTGGACTCTCCTATGCGGCTACGATTTCATCCTATGACTTTCATGATGTGGGATGAGAGGATCGCTATTATGCGACCTTTGTGTTTGTTATTGATGATTTTTTCACTGCTCGCCCTTATTTCTTTGCTTCATCTGGGAGAAATGCGATATTTATAACTACATCATTTAGACCTATAAATGGAGGATCTTAACTAGATATTAAGGAGTCGGCTACAGGAAACAACAAAGTTGCACCCAAGTTCCCACTTATTACATGGTATACAAAAGCTCATTGAGTCACATACCCACAAATGTAGTAACTATAGTTTGATACGATGGTTATTCACTTCATTGGTTTATCGTGTATGGGAAAGAGAGGATTTATCTAAGGAAGTGTTGTAGATCCTCTCCTTCCTTCCAGAATGGGTTGTTCCTTTCTTTTTTCCTGTGGAACTTCAATGAATCCAATAGGTTGAAAAAAGGTAATACAACTGAATGTTCTGAGTATCCACCAAGCAATTTTCCCTGCCTTAACTTGCTAAGCTTTCCTTCAGTGGATCTGTTGTTGGTGCTAGATTGTAATATCCTGAATGTTGTACCTAACACTTATCATCATGTTCCTATTGATTATGATGATTATCTTGATGTTCTAATTTTATGCTAGGTCGAAGACCCCACTGCATATGAACATGATGATTTGTTTTATATATTAGGTGTAAAAAAATTATTGATGATATATATATGTTGTTTGTTTTTGTGTTGGGTGTGGAACCTGAACCACATGATGGATGAGATGTTTTGTGTTGGGCATAATCCCTGGAGCCTTTCATGTTTATGTTGAGCATAAGCTCTTGAGCATCTGATCCTTGTCCATTATATCCATAGGTGTATCGTATAAGTACATCCTAGCATTTAGTGTTGAGCAAAATATCTGGAATTGCACGATGTTTGTAACTCCCTTCTATAGGCCTTGAGTATGGGCTTTGGTAAGTGCTAGGTGTTACTGAAAAGAATTTAATAAACTTCTGAGTGAAAATGAATCGAGAAAAATATGGATCTCATCATACTTATTTATAAGTGATTAAATGAAATTATGAATTTATGTATTCTCATCAAAGTAATGAAGAGCTACAACATAATTTATATGAGGGAAATCAAACATGCAAGGATGTTTATAGTTTCCTAGCCTAGTAGACCTAAACCATCTACCTACGTGACATTAGTGAAGAAGTGGCGTTAAGTCTAGGGATGATGATATATGATTCCCAAAGACAAATGTTAACAAATTGTTATATTATTATGTACTTTATACATGGTATGTACAAAGTATTAAATATATTAATAATATAAATAAATGAAAGAAAGAAGAGAAGCTCCATAAATTATTATTTATTATTAAATATTAGTAAATAGTTTAATGTCTAAGAAAGTCCAACTAGAAACTAGTAGAAAGGTCCTAAGTTAAGATATTAATAATTACCCAAAGTAATTGAAAAGGGTTACATCAAGAAACCAAGGTTTCTTGATTTAACTGTCCCTTTGATTGAAAAATCTGTCTATAAAGACTCAAGCCAAGGAAAGGCTGGGATTCGGATCGATCATTAGAGGAGTCATTTTTCTTCGTGTTTTCTCTCAAGTAAATTCTTGAAGCAACATTTCTTGGAAGGAAAGGGGGAACTGATCCAAATCTGATACACCAGATAGGAAACCTTACCTTAGGAGCTATAAGCTACTTGCATGTTGGAGTCCAGCTCGGGGGGATCCAGATTAAAACTAGGAATGGTTTCGGTTCATGGTTGGGAGGAATGTGGTAGTTACCAAGTGATTTGGTCATCAAAATTAGAGGCCAGATCCGTCTTAAATTATTAATACTGGTTATTTAAAAAGTGTACAGGTGTAGTGATTCAAGGAGCTTCAGAAAATTTATAGGTATGAGTTCTCAGCATGTGAGGCTCATTTCTAGGGTAAATGTTGGTTGCTTTATGCAAATTTTATTTGTTCATTTCTAGCCCTATAAATGATGGTTCTATCCCTATCTCCTAGGGTTACATTTCTTAAATCCTAACCCTAGACTCTATTCTATTTTCTAGATTAATTTGTAGAAATATTAAGTAAATGATTTCAATACATTTCCTAACCCTATGTCTTGTATTCTCTCATTAGAATCTGCTAGGGTTTGTATTTTCTTTAAATACTAAGCTTAGGTTGTAAGTTTTTACATTACAAGGGTTTGTACATTTAAATCGATTTATTTATTATTCCCATGCTTAGTTCATGCTTACTATAGCTATGTTTTGTTACAAGTTAGCATATAATTGTTTTGTATGTTGCATTACTCCACTGACATATTTCATTTGTCAGCAGAGGCTTGTTTTAAATTCAGAAATTTTCCAGAAGTACAGGCTAAATATATAGAAATATATATGTACAACAATATTAAAATAGTTTTATAATTAATCTACTAATTATACTACTTGTAAACTAAAGTACTGAATTAAATATTCTAAACTAAATCAAATAAGAACATCCAAAACTAAATCTAAGATAACAAACCATTAAAGACCTTCAAGGTCTATATCAACAAAGTATAAATTAAATATCATAACATTCCATTAAATACACATAATCATAATTAACCAAACAGAGAAGGCATCGTCACCATCCATGTGGTCCAATACCAAACATCTATTTTATTATATAAACACCCACAGTTCTATTTATTCCATCTTAAACAAAATTTCAGAACTCATCAACACATTACACATAACCTAGTAAATAACATTGAAATCGTATTTTAAAACCCATGTATTACAAACAAGAATAGGAATTGAATGATGTGGCCATACAAGCCCAACCTCCTTTCATTTATTAAAATACAACTCATCACTTTAATAAGCGAATAGAGTCAAACCTTACGGGGTTTCACTTACATACATGCTACGACCACTCTATACATAACCTGTATGTAGGAAACAATTTATAAACCATTAACATGTTGTTAAGACAAACTACAATTTCGCTACAGCATGACCTCCTCCAACATTTTAAATACACAGAGTCCTTTTACAGTATAACCATAAGAACGAATGCCATCATGGGATTATAACCCTTGCTTCTATAAAATCCATACAATCATAACATTAAATAACCCACATATTCTACACACAACATTTATCTAATTTAAGGCAATGCCAAGATCAAATTACATAGTACGACTTATATAACCAACTACTCTACTAACGAATCATCCTTAAATATGTCCATTAATTTATCTATAGTAATGATACGACAGAGATAACACAGGCATGATGGGGAAGGCTCAATCCATCCATGGCTTGGTCTTCAAACCCACGTTGTTCACTCATTCAGCCCATTAAAAATATTCAATACATAAACTTGCACAAAGGCAGGTGCCTATTCCTAAGAGCTCTATCCTTAAAGCTTTAAACATAGCATTCACATTACACAACACAGTAAGCAAAATAATAATGATCACTATAAAAAAAACCGCAAAGTATATACATCAGACACAGTATGGTAAATTGTAGTGTGTCCAAATAGGCATGCCAATGGGCTATGGAACCACTGCAAGCCATGGTGCAGCCCATGACTCAAAGGCCCAAACCATTTATAATTACAACCCAAAATTTATACTTAGAGCCAAGGGAAACAAGATTTTACCCACAGAAAAAGCCATTACAACATTTAATTAAAACCCAAGTCTGTAATATTAATCCCGAAAGCGAAATCAAAATCCACATCATAAAACCCCAACCAAGAAACAAATCCAAATGCAGTCTACCCAAGAGGTTTGAGAGGTATCAAGTATAGGCTTTCACATAGGATTACCGTGGCCATGTTGCAAACACTTGGAGCTGACAGCGAAGTATGGAGCCACCCCACTTTCGCTACCATGTCACCTGCAACCATCCACAAAATTGATGAAAAGAAAGACCACGATGAAATGCAATAGTGCAAACCATAATAATGTCGATAAACCAACCAGAATATTACCTGTGTGACAATGGAGGTCGTCTCCATTTCCAATGCGCAAAGCTCGACCAAACCCAAACCCAAACTTTGTAAATGACAAAACCATCATGTTCCCAAGCCCTAAGCTTGGGGCTGTCACAGTTTTCCAAGAGCATTGAATGCACCAGCTAGAGTCCATCAACGAATTATTAAACCCACTCTCCATAGTCAAGCTTTGTTGTAAGGTATTGTTTAATCCCACCCCCCTTGCATACGCTTAAACCCTGCTAACATATGATTTTCCACCTTATGTTATATTGCCACCATTTTTCATATCACCATAAACATTACAACATATACGCTCTAACCAAGGTTAATATATTACAATGATAAAGTTTAAAGTGTAGAGTTTATATATGGTCTGTGCTAGCCTTAGGTCAACCCCAAGAATTCGGAAATAATATAAAGGTATGTACCAAATGTTTAAGACCTTTTTATATATGAAATATTAGGTAAAAACCTTAACACATACAAATAATCCCTAGGATTAGGATTAGTGAACATGGCATATGCAATATGCCATGTTTTGTAATTCTCCCTCATAAGAGAATCACGATCTGAATCTAGTTCAAGTTAATAACTTGCACATATAAAAACACAAGATATGATTAATAGTTTTAATAAACTAATATTAAACGTAATTAATACCATGATGTAAAATAAAGATTTATAAGACCCTAAGGAAGCATAAGTACTAAACAATAACTTTAGCAGTGATAGCTAAAATGATGAGAATCATAACTATACCTGTCATGATTTGAAGCCGGTAAAGAAACCAAAGTCAGCCAGTAGTATGTTCTTCAAGATCGAGGCTTTTCGTACTCTAGTAAACAGGTTTTCATCACAAGTGTGAACTACATGGAACTATAATAGGTTCCTTAGTTCAATTGAACTAAGTAAGCCTGTGTAACAAGTAATACTTTACCTCTCAAACCATCATGGGATAAAAAGTCCCGCCACTCCACCCACTTTGTCCCAACAAACAAAGTTATGTTAGGATGTGATAATTAGATAGTGCGACAATGCAGAAAGGACGAAGCATATAAATCTAGTAACGATACATAAGCGACAAAGTGTAAACATAATACTAAGCAGTAAACAATAGTACAACATCATAAGTAAAATACATTAAAAATAATTACCAAAAGTAAAAGACAAAATGTAAGAACAACTTACAACTAAACAGAGGTTCATGAAGTATACGATAGAGTTCCACAAGTGAATAATGTTCTCTCTAGGTAGTTTTTACTATCCTATAATTTTTTTTCTTTTTTCGATTTTTGGGGACATTAGATTAATCAACAAAAAGAAGCAAATGGTAAGGGTTGGTTCAATATTTGCAACACAACTAATGGATTATGGATTCAGATATGACCCTTTTTAGCTAGATTTCGTTCATGAATCAAAACCCTAATCCTCCCCATCCCCACTCCATCCCCTCTGCAACTACTATTGATTTGTTTCAATGCTACACCACTCCTATTTTTCATGTCACTTCTCCACTCCATTTGATATTTTCAGGCCTCTTCTCAGCATTGTTTGATAATAAAACCCCCTATATATTGCAGAATTTTTAAGAACATATAATAACCCCCTCATCCCTTAATATGTCCCTAATTTAATATATTTCCTTTATAATTAATTAACCCCTAATATGAACGAATGTGATATGGGTATTGTCTATCAGAGAAGACCCTCTGAACAAAGGCTTTCTCTAAGGAAGTGGTGTAAATGCTCTCCTTCTTTCCAATATAGGTTGTTCCTTTCTTTCTTCTCATGGCACTTCAATGAACCCAGTAGGTTGAAGAAAGACAATACAAACAAATTCTCTTAGTATCCACCAAGAAATATTCCCTGCCTTAACTCCCTGAGGTTTCCTTTAGTGGATCTTTTGCTAGTGCTGGATCAACGGAAAGAGAGAAATGGTAAGGGTTGGTTCAATATTTTCAACGCATCTGATGGATTCTGAATTCATACCTAAGCCTTTGTAGCTAGATGTCGGTCGCAACTCAAAACCCCAATGCTCCCCATCCCCACCCCATCCCCTCTGTAACTACCATCGAGCTCTATCAATTCTCTCCCGCTCCTATTTTTCATGTTGCTTCTCCTCTCCATTTGATATTTTCAGGCCGCTTCTTCATGTCGTTTGATAATAAACCTCCTATATATTGCATATTTTTTAGGCACATATAATAACCCCCTCGTCCCTTAATATGTCCCCAATATATTTCTTGGTTTTTTTAATAATTAATTAACCCCCAATATGAACGAATGTGATGTTGGTATTTTCCATCGATGAAGACCTTGTGTTCAAAGTCATTTTGGCCAATTACATTGGGGTCACTTATATTTAAAGTGTAGATATAAAATCATTGTGGTGATCGATATTGAATATTAAAATATAATAATATTATTTAAATGGTTGATAATGAATTAATTATATAACTTATTTTATAATAAAACATTTTTTTTGGTTTAGTGGGTTAGCTCAGGTGGACATAACAAGCCCTTTGGGAATAGGTGAACTATAGTGAAAAAATAAAAAAATTTACTTTGTATTTAGCTAAAATTCTTTGTATGATTACATATTCCAAAATTTGTGAAAATTAAGTATTAAAATAAATGATATTTTTAAGTTGTTTTGTATACTATTTAATGTTTGTTATAATATTAATTTTTTTACTATAAAAATGATATTCTAGTGTTGGAACCCACCATTGTGGATGCAATAATGAATAGATTCAGAGTTACAGTTGGTGTTTATAATATGTAAATGAGTAAGTATTATGGATTATGGGTGTAAACCCTGCGTTGGAAAGGGAGACAGTTAGTTAGTTTGTGACTGGGTTTATAATATTTTATATATGTTAATTATTTTAATAAAGAAGGTCAAGGCCATAAATTATAGTGTCTAAGGCTTATAAGTGTCTTATGACCTCTATGTTAAAATATTATTTTTAAAATAAAACCCGCATACAAACTATGTATAGTGTGGCTCTGTATAATATTAAAAGACTCCATAGGATTCGATCCTCAGTCGTTTCTTATGAAGAGGTTTATAAATGGATGTAATGTCCCCAAAAATTGAAAATAAAAAAATTCATTAGGATAGTATAAACTACCTAGGAATGGAAATTATTGAACTTTTGGAATATAATGTACACTAAATATACTACTTATTTAGTGTAAGATGTTCTTACGTTTTATGTCTTTCTTTTAGTTATGTTTGTTACTGTATTTTACATTCATATGTCGTAAATCTGATTACTGAGCTACTCTCATGTGTTTACATTGTTTTGTCTATAATTTCTTGATTATATATTGCATTCATTTCTCCATGATCTTACTTCTTATTTACACAGTTTCTAACTTGACTTTGCTTTTGTAATTTAAACTGGGTGGAGTGGTGGGACTAGTTCTCCCTTGTTACTCACTGAGAGGTAAAATTTCTACTTGTCTAGCAGGCTTACTTAGTTCAGTTTCAAATAAAGCACTCTTAAATTGTTTACATGCAGGTGTACTTACACTCGCAGCTAGTGACACCTACTGATTTTTATTATTGCCTCATACATACTTCGTTTAGTGACAAGGTAATTACCTCGCATATTCTCTATAAAACGTAGACTGCTTATCTAAGTGATGATTATTATTCATTATGAGTTATTGATCAATTGTTCATATTTTAACCTAGATGTATTTCATATTTATTTTATTAAGGATATTGAAATATCTCGTTATTTCCCTTGGAAGGTTTACCAACCATTGTTTAAATACCAATTCTTGGTTTTATGAAAACAATGATTACCATTGAATAATTAATATGCCATGGTTCTAAGCTTATTTCCTAAGGAGGAAGATGAGCCAAGGCTTGAAGGCTTGGCACCTAATATACACCATGTAAATAATACCTATAACACATATTTCATTAAATTTGGAATTATACAAGGGATCTAGAATTTAGAACTTCAACAAGATTGAGTTTTCAAAAAATGAAAAACCAAAAAAATTACTTAATTCACTCATTTCAATCTTTATATTCACCATTTTTTAATAATATTATCAATATAAGCTATATAAAATCAAATTTACATAAAGTTGAAACATATCTTCCTATTAAATATTAAACTTAGATTCCTTACATTATTTTATTATTATAATTTTTTAATTTGTATTAATATTTGAGTTAATCAAGGTTTACCTCATCTCATGAACAATAGTTGTTGCAAGAAATTTCTTACCTATTAAGTTATCTAATTATGGCATTATTTGTATGTTGAAATTATTAACCATTT